>AWOL01S0089056.1:0-12318 GCA_000715115.1 Nicotiana otophora | reverse complement strand
AATTGCGAAAGATTATATTTTTAAATTGTGTAGATCACTGTTGCGCATTTATTAAATTATTTTATCTTGTTATATTCTTCATCATTGATCTGATATATATGCCTTAAATTTGTTTGACCTTTTCCTGCTAATTCTTTTACCTGTTTAGTTGAAACTTGGTTTCTTTTATTCTGTGCATTATTTGAAGGTTGATTTTCTTTAAATTAATTATTATTAATATGAAGTATTTGACATTTTTTAAATTTGATATTGAAGCAACGTATTAAAGATTTTGAAATATTATTTTCCTGAATTATTTATTCCTGAATATTTTTGTAAGATTTTCGTACTCATTGTGATGGAGCCGTGAGCTCTTTATTGTGAAAAAATATTATTGATGATTTATTTTGGCATGAGCCGTGAGCTCTTTATTGTGAAAAAATATTGTTGTTGAATTATTTTGGCAAGTTAAATTATTTGAGCACTTGAGGTGCAAATTGTGATATATTGTGATATTAATACACATGTGGTGGTATAAGGTCTGGGTATTGAAACGTATGCGGTGAGATAAGGGTGGCTTGATACACGTGGCTAGTAGGGGGAACTACTAGAAATCATGCGGTGTGATAAGGATGGCTAAAACACGGGATGCTATTTCAGGAAAAATGTTTTCTTTCAAATAAATTATGAAGGCTCCCGCGGTGAGATAAGGAAATGAGATATTGTGAATTTATTTATGATTTGGGACTACGAGGCGGTACCTCGGGAGTGCCCTTATTGATATTGATTTATGGTCGCAGTTGCCATTGATTATTGTTGTGATTTTCTTAAAATTGAAAAGAATTTTGTTTTGTTTTTCCGCGAGGTATTAATTACCATTATTTGGTATAATTAAATGGTGACACACTGCTTGATTCATTTCCATTGACATTTTATCTATTATATTGTTAAACATTTTACCATGCCATTATTTATTTTTCAGTAGGGCCTAACCTGACCTCGTCACTACTCTACCAAGGTTAGTCTTGGCACTTACTGGGTACCGATGTGGTTTACTCATACTACGCTTCTGCACATCTTTTTGTGCAGATCCAGGTACTCTTTACCAGCCCCGACTTCAGTGAGTTACCTGTGCACGGAGACTTCGAGGTATATTTGCCAGCGTCCGCAGACTCCGGAGTCCCCTTCTATCATTATTATGTCGCTTCCTTATTTTTTTTAGACCTTGATATATAGAGACATTGAGGATAAAATTCTTAGAAGCTTGTGACTTATTTCTACCAGGTTTTGGGAGTTGTAATTATGTAAAGTTTCAGATTTATTTATTTCAGATTTCTATTTTTATTCTGTATTGATAGGCTTACCTAGTTTTAGAGACCAGGTGCCATCACGACATCCTACGGAGGGAATTTGGGGTCATGACAAGTTGGTATCAGAGTTCTATGTTCATAGGTGTTATGAGACACAAGCAGGTTTAGTAGAGTCTTGCGGATAGGTACGGAGACGTCTGTACTTATCTTCGAGAGGCTATGAAACTATTAGGAAATACTCACTTCTTTGATTCCTTATCATGCGCCTTTGTTGATTTCAAAGTTCTAAATAATTGTCTTTTTATTCTCTCACAGATGGTGAGGACACGCACAACTGGATCCGATGATCAGACACCCGCGCCCCCTGTTGGAGCCGCTTGAGGCCGGGGTCGGGGCAGAGGCCGAGTCAGAGGCCGAGTCAGAGGCCGAGGAAGACCACGTGGTATAGCCAGAGCACCTGCACGAGTTGCTGCACCAGATCCACGAGTAGCTCCAGTTGGAGAGCAGGCACCTGAGACGCTTGTTACTACTTCTGCACATCAGGAGACTCTTGCCCAGTTTTTGAGCATGTTTGGCACTTTAGCTCAGGCAGGGTTAATTCCACTTGCTCCTGCCACATCTCAGGCTGGGGGAGGAGCATCGACTCCCGCCGCCCGTACTCCAGAGCCACAGGCCCAAGTTGACTATGCCCAGAGGTTATACCAGTGCAGCCAGTTGTCCTAGTTCGGTATGAGATTAGGACAACAGTTTCAGAGGGGGAGCAGCTCAGGCTCGAGAGGTATAAAAAGTACCACCCTCCCACTTTCAGCGATTTAGCTTCAGAGGATGCTCAGGGATTTATGGAGGAATGTCACCGTATCCTTTGTACTATAGGTATTGTGGATTCCAGTAGGGTTTCTTTCACGGCATTCCAGTTTAGAGGAGCAGCCTAAGTTGGATAGTCTGGCTGAGGCAGCTTCACTTACTTGGACTCAATTTTCAGATATGTTCTTAAGGGAGTATGTTCCTCAGAGTCTTAGAGATGCATGGCGCGTAGAGTTTGAGCAGTTGCACCAGAGTTCTATGACCGTGTCAGAATATGCGGTCTGATTCAGTGATTTGGCTAGGCATGCACCAGCCTTAGTTGCTACTGTTCGAGAACGGGTTCACAGACTTATTGAGGGTCTCCACCCTAGTATCAGATACAGTGTGGCCCGAGAGCTAGAGATGGACATCACATACCAACAGGTGGTGTTAATTGCTAGGAGATTGGAAGGTATGCAGACTCGGGAGAGGGAAGAGAGGGAATCTAAGAGACCCCGAGATTCTGGCACAAATAATAATTCTCGTGCCCCAGTTGCAGCCCCTCATGGTAGAGGTTATGTGAGCCGTCCTATTCATTCAGCACTTCCAGCTTCCAGTGGTATTTCGGCTACTCCCAGACCTCATGTTCCATATTATGCACCGCCAGTGTCTACTCTACCTCCTGTACGGGGTGTTTTCAGCGGATAGTCTAGTCGATCAGGCCTGAGCCAGTCTCAGCAACCACATCCTCCGAGGGCTTGTTTTGAGTGTGGTGACACTCGTCATATTATGAGAGATTGCCCCAGATTTAGGAGGGGTGCACCTCCACAGATTTCTCAGGGTTCCACAAAGCCCTCAGTCTTCTCAGTCCATGATTATTGCACCAGTTGTCACTCCACCTGCACAGCCAGCTAGAGGTGGAGGTCGGACAGGTAGAGGTCGCCCTAGAGGGGGGGCCAGGCCATATATTATGCCATTCCTGCTAGGATAGATGTCGTTGCATCCAATTATGTTATCATAGGTATTATTCTGATCTGTTATAGAGATGCATCAGTCTTATTTGATCCAGGCTCCACTTATTCTTATGTGTCATCTTATTTTGCCACGTATTTGGGTGTATCACGTGATTCCTTGAGTTCTTCTGTTTATGTATCTACACCCCTGGGTGAATCTATTATTGTGGACCGCGTGTATCGGTCTTGTTTAATTGTTATCAGTGGTTTTGAGACCAGAGCTAATTTATTATTGCTCAGTATGGTGGATTTCGATATTATTTTGGGCATGGACTGGTTGTCACCCTATCACGCTATTCTTGATTGTTACGCCAAGACGGTGATGTTGGCTATGCCAGATCTACCACGTCTAGAGTGGAGAGGTACCTCAGATCATGTTTGTTTCATTTCTTAAAGCTCAACGAATGGTTGAGAAGGGGTGTGATGCGTATCTGGCCTATGTGAGAGATGTTAGTATTGATACTCCTACTATAGAGTCAGTTCCTGTAGTAATGGATTTTCCTAATGTATTTCCAGCAGATCTTCTAGGTATGCCACCCGACAGGGGTATTGACTTTGGCATTGATTTATTACAGGTACTCAGCCCATTTTATTCCACCATATCGTATGGCCCCAGCAAAGTTGAAAGAATTAAAAGAACAGTTACAGGAGTTGCTTGATAAAGGTTTCATTCGGCCCAGTGTATTGCCTTGGGGTACTCCTATCTTATTTTTGAAGAATAAGGATGGTTCTATGCGGATGTGTGTTGATTACCGCCAGTTGAACAAGGCCAAAGTGAAGAACAGGTATCCATTGCCACGTATTGATAATTTATTTTATCAACTTCAGGGTGCCAGAATGTACTCTAAGATCGACTTACGTTCAGGCTATCATCAGTTGAAGATTCGGGAGCCAAATATCCCGAAGACTGCTTTCAGAACTCGGTACGGTCATTACAAGTTCCTTGTGATGTCTTTTGGGCTGACCAACGCCCCATCAGTATTTATGCACTTAATGAATAGTGTATTTCAGCCCTATCTTGATTCTTTCATCATTGTGTTTATTGACGACATTCGGGTGTATTCCCGTAGTCGGGAAGATCATGAACAATACCTGAGGACTATGCTTCAGACTTCAAGAGAAAAGAAGTTATATGCAAAATTTTCAAAGTGTGAATTCTGGCTTGATTCAGTGGGATTTTTGAGTCATATAGTTTCGTGCGAGGGGATCAAGGTAGATACGAAGAAAATTGAAGCAGTGCAGAGTTGGTCCAGACCGTCCTCAACTACGAAAATCCAGAGTTTCCTTGGTTTGGCAGGGTATTATCGCCGATTTGTAAAGAGTTTTTCTTCTATTGCTGCATCTTTGACCAAATTGACCCAGAAGGGTGCTCCGTTAAGGTGGACTGAAGAATGTGAGGAGAGCTTCCAAAAGCTCAAGACAGCTTTGACTACAGCCCCAGTATTGGTATTACCTACAGGTCCAGGGGTTTATACTGTGTATTGTGATATATCGCATATTGGTCTCGGCGTAGTGTTGATGCAAGACGGTAGGGTGATTGCCTACGCATCCAGACAGTTAAAGGTGCATGAGAAGAATTATCGTGTACATGACCTTGAGTTAGCAGCTATTGTTCATGCCTTGAAGATTTGGCGGCATTATTTGTACGGTGTCCATTGTAAGGTCTACACCAATCACCGAAGCCTACAATATCTGTTTAAATAGAAGGATCTTAATTTGCGGCAGCGGAGGTGGTTGGAGTTGCTTAAAGATTATGATATCACCATTCTCTATCATCTTGGGAAGGCCAATGTAGTGGCTGATGCCTTAAGTCGTAAGGCAGAGAGTTTGGGCAGCTTAGCATATTTACTGGTAACAGAGAGACCTTTAGCCTTAGATGTTCAGGCCTTGGCCAACCAGTTTGTCAGATTGGATGTTTCCGAGCCGAGTCGAGTTTTGGCTTATGTGGTTTCTCAGTCTTCTCTTTATGATCGTATCAGGGAGCGTCAGTATGATGACCCCCATTTTCTTGTCCTTAAGGATATAGTTCCGCACGGTGATGCCAAGGAAGTCACTATTGGAGATGACGGTGTACTACGGATGCAGGGCAGGTTATGTGTACCCAATGTAGATGTCTTGTGTGAGTTGATTCTCCAGGAGGATCACAATTCGCGGTACTCCATTCATCCGGGTGCTTCAAAGATGTATCAGGACTTGAGACAGCACTATTGGTGGAGGCGGATGAAGAAAGACATAGTGGAGTATGTAGCTCGGTGTCTAAATTGTCAACAGGTGAAATATGAGCATCAGCGACCGAGTGGATTGCTTCAGAAGTTAGAGATTCCAGAATGGAAATGGGAGAGGATCACTATGGATTTCGTTGTTGGGCTCTCATGGACTCAGAGTAAGTTCGATGCAGCTTGGGTGATTGTGGATAGATTGACCAAGTCATCTCATTTCATTCATGTGATGACTACCTACTCTTTCGAGCAGTTGGCTCGAATCTATATTTGCGAGATTGTTAGACTTCACGGCGTACCAGTATCTATCATCTCTGATCGGGGTACGCAGTTTACATCACGGTTCTGGAGGGAAGTACAACGTGAGTTGGGTACTCGGGTAGAGTTGAGTACAACATTTCTCCCTCAGACGGACGGGCAATCCGAACGCACTATTCAGATACTGGAGGATATGCTTCATGCGTGTGTGATAGATTTTGGGGGTGCTTGGGAACAGTTCTTACCACTTGCAGAGTTTGATTACAACAACAGTTATCAGTCGAGCATTCAGATGGCTCCGTTTGAGGCCTTGTATGGTAGGCAGTGCCGGTCTCAAGTGGGTTGGTTCGAACTGGAGGAGGCTAGACTATTGGGTACAGACTTGGTTCAGGATGCCTTGGAAAAGGTTAAGTTGATTCAGGATCGGCTTCATACAGCCCAATCTAGACAGAAGAGTTATGCGGATCGGAAGATTCATGATATTGCATTCATGGTTGGTGAGCGGGTATTACTCCGAGTTTCGCCTATGAAGGGTGTGATGAGGTTCGGGAAGAAGGGCAAGTTGAGACCTAGGTATATTGGGTCTTTTGAGATTCTTGAGAGAGTTGGAGACGTGGCTTACAAACTTGCGCTATCACCTAGTCTCTCTACAGTTCATCTGGTATTCTATGTTTCTATGCTTCGGAAATATCACGGTGATCTGTCTCATATGTTAGACTTCGGTTCGGTTCAGTTGGACAAGGATCTATCTTATGTTGAGGAACCAGTGGCTATTTTAGATAGGAAGGTTCGAAAGCTGAGATCAAAGAACATTGCTTCCATGAAGATTCAGTGGAGGGGTCATCCGGTCGAAGAGGTGACTTGGGAGACCGAGCATGATATGCGCTGCTGTTATCCACACCTATTCACCAGCTCAGGTACTTTTTCTAACTCCGTTCGAGGACGAACGTTTGTTTTAGAGGTAGAGAATGTGATGACCCAAAATATCATCTTTAAATTTAATAATTATTTATGTGTTCTAAGACCTCGAAAAGCATAATTTATCATTCCTCGACTTACGTGTACAGTCCGTAAAATTTTCTGGAAAGTTTTTAGGTAAAAAATAGATTAAAATGTAAAGTAGAGCTTTAAAACTCAACTAAATTTTGAGAAAACAGACTCAGATTAGTATTTTTACCATTCCGATAGGTCCGTATCGTGATTTGGGACTTGGATGTATGCCCGANTGGGACTTGGGCGTATGCCCGGAATCAAATTCCGAGGTCCCTAGCCCGAGATGTGGAATTTTGATGAAAAATTAAAAGTTTAAGTTCAAATAGTGACGGGATGTCGAATTATGTGCAAATGACCCCGGAATAGAATTTTGATGATTCCAACAGCTCCGTATGGTAATTTTGGACTTAGGAGTGTGATCGGATTTTATTTGGAAGTCCGTAGTGAAATTAGGCTTGAAATGGCTAAAATAGGAATTTAAGTTTGGAAGTTTGACCGGGGAGTTGACTTTTTGATATCGTGGTTGGAATCCAGTTCTGAAAATTTTCACAGCTCCGTTATGTCATTTATGACTTGTGTGCAAAATTGAGGTCAATCGGACTTGATTTGATAGGTTTCGACATCGAATGTAAAAGTTGGAAATTCTTGAGTTTCATTAAGCTTGAATTGGGGTGTGATTTGTGATTTTAGCGTTGTTTGATTTGATTTGAGGTTTCAAATAAGTTCGTATGATGTTTTAGGACTTGTTGGTATATTAGGTTGAGATCCCGAGGGCCTCGGGTGAGTTTCGAATGGTTAACGGATCAAAAGTGGGACTTAGCTGGTGCAATGTTTTTGCTGGAAATGATGTCAAAATCGGATTGCCTGTCAAAATCGGGCTGCTTGTCAAAATCGGACTCCCTGTCAAAATTGGGCTCCCTAACAAATCTGTAAGTTATAAAAACAGGAAATTTCATCCCATTTGCCCTTTTTGACGAATTGGAGCTTGAGGAGAGGCGATTTTGATATATTTTGGGATACGAGTCGATCGGAGTCGGAAATCGAGGAAAAAGCATAATACTTGATAAAATTGGAGCAAGTCGAGGTAAGTGACTTGTCTAACCTTGTGTGGGGAAAATTTTTCTTAGGATTGGTATTGATGTGATTATTAAAATATGTTGAAAGTCGTGTACACGAGGTGACGAGTATCTACAGGGGTTAAATATGAAAGATTATATTTTTAAATTGTGTAGATCACCGTTGCGCATTTATTAAATTATTTTATCTTATTATATTCTTCACCATTGATCTGAAATATATACCTTAAATTTGTGTGACCTTTTTCCGCTAATTGTTTTACATGTTTAGTTGATACTTGGTTTCTTTTATTCTGTGCATTATTTGAAGGTTGATTTTTTTTAAATTAAATATTATTAATATGAAGTATCTGACATTTTTAAATTTGATATTGAAGCAACGTATTAAAGATTTTGAAATATTATTTTCCTGAATTATTTATTTCTGAATATTTTTGTAAGATTTTCGTACTCATTGTGATGGAGCCGTGAGCTCTTTATTGTGAAAAATTATTATTGATGATTTATTTTGGCATGGGCCATGAACTCTTTATTGTGAAAAAATATTGTTGTTGAATTATTTTGGCAAGTTAAATTATTTGAGCACTTGAGGTGTAAATTGTGATATATTGTGATATTGATACGCATGCGGTGGTATAAGGTCTGGGTATTGAAACGCATGCGGTGAGATAATGGTGGTTTGATATGCGTGGCTAGTAGGGGAAACTACTAGAAGTCATGCGGTATGATAAGGATGGCTAAAACGCGGGATACTATTTCGGGAAAAATATTTTCTTTCAAATAAATTGTGAATGCTCCCGCAGTGAGATAAGGAAATGAGATATTAAATTTATTTATGATTTGGGACTACGAGGCGGTACCTCGGGAGTGCTCTTGTTGATATTGATTTATGGCCGCAGTTGCCTTTTATTATTGTTGTGATTTTCTTAAAGTTGAAAAGAATTCTGTTTTGTTTTTCCACAAGGTATTAATTGCCATTATTTGATGTAATTAAATGATGACACACTGCTTGATTCATTTTCATTGTCATTTTATCTATTATATTGTTAAACATTTTACCATGCCATTATTTATTTTTGAGTAGGGCCTGACCTGGCCTCGTCACTACTCTACCGAGGTTAGGCTTGGCACTTACTGGGTACCGCTGTGGTGTACTCATACTATGCTTCTGCACATCTTTTTGTGCAGATCCAGGTACTCTTTACCAGCCCCGACTTCAGTGAGTTACCTGTGCACGGAGACTTCGAGGTATATTTGCCAGCGTCCGCAGACTCCGAAGTCCCCTTCTATCATTATTATGTTGCTTCCTTATTTTCTTTAGACATTGATATATAGAGACATTGAGGATAAAATTCTTAGAAGCTTGTGACTTATTTCTACCAGGTTTTGGGAGTTGTAATTATGTAAAGTTTCAGATTTATTTACTTCAGATTTTTATTTTTATTCTGCATTGATAGGCTTACCTAGTTTTAGAGAATAGGCGCTATCACGACATCCTACAGAATTTGGGGTCGTGACACAAAGTTCTCTTATTTATGTGGAGTTGATATAAGTTTGTAACTTCAACAATATGCCGGAGACCTGATTAGTGTTAGAATTCCATTCAGATTCTAAATAAAAAGAAGTTTTAAAAGCTAAAAAATTTGTCCAATAGATAGTCATATCTTTGAACAAATAATTGATCATGTGTTGTCTTTTAACTAAATAATAATCTCTTCTAAAGTATTGCACATAAAACATACACAAAGCAACACATAATTAGCAGCAATACATGTTTATCTTCACATACACCCCATACATAAGTAGTCATATAAGTTTATATTTACATACACTCGATTTAAAAAAAAAGAACAAACAATCAATAATTGTCACATCTAAAGTTTTGCACGTAAAATATACACAAAATAATACATAATCAATAGCCATATATAGACTTCATAATTACTCCACTTTCATAATTAACTGCACTTCTGCAATCAATAGTTACATAAGTTTATATTTACATGTACTCGATTCAAAAAATAAGATAATTTAAACTCAGATAGTCAGCACCCAAAAAACAAATAGAGAAGGAAGCATTGAGATCCTGCTGAAAGTGAAAATATTACTCCACCAAAATTGCTAGAGTATTAAATAACTACTTAATGATGTTCAACTGATACCCTTTTCCTTTTTCATGTTTGAACGTTGAACCAAAAATCTATTTAGTTATCTATATAACCGAATCAACTTTTTAAACATTCAACAAAAATAATTGAATATCTATCATATTTTTTAGTATGGTGATCAAACACTGATTCAAAATTTAAATTGATAAGTAATCAGTATTCTCGATTTTTATTTAATGACTCACATGAAGGAGTTCCAATTTGAAAAGGATGGCTTACGTTTTACCAATCAAAAAAAAGAATGATAGAATAAATTGTTGGGATCGAAAATAATAAGGCGTCATGTAGAAGCTAATAGCTGCAAATCTTGGATGAGGATAAATCAGGCACAAAGAAAAGTATACTAAAATAAGCATGAACATATGATTTGGTCAATTGGCCTACGTATGAGAAGAAAACATAAGATCATATTGAGAGAAAATTCTTCCCTAAATAAAACTCTCTAAACGACTATATTGTGGAGCTTGGTTGTGAGAATGATGTCTTCAATTTATTGATGTCTAAAAGTTTTTCCCCAAGACAAGGAATAACCAAATATGGGAAAGAGAAAAGTAAAAACAATTATGATAATAATTTGACATAGAGAAAAGTAAAACTCAAATAAGGTAAGAAAATCAGGGCAAAAACCCTAACATAAATTGTATAAAGATTTTCTTTAAATTGACAAAGCTGCAAAGGTAAGTGTAACAAGAGAACTTTGGATTTGCTGCAGTTTCACGTTGTTTTTGCTATAACACTCTTTTTCCCATCAAATATCGGTAAAGAGATATCCTATTTGAAGTTATCTTTAATAGAAGAATTTGAATCCTTGTGAGTATCCACGGTAAATTTTAAATATTACCTTTTTATCCAATATGGAATAATCTCTTTTAAAGAAATAATTTAATTTTAAGGGTATAAAAATTTATTAATATTTTAGAGATATTTTTATCGTTCAACATTTAGCGTGGAACATTCATGTTTTTATAATAATATAGATAGATAGATAGATAGATATAAATATAGATATAAATACAAATATATGCCCAATATAAGAAAAATATCACAATCAATGAACTGGTACAATCATCTAAGCTCAATATATAAGAACTAATAAGGTCTGCGACATGACAAATTAAAAAACAGCCAGTTGGGGAGTGTAACTCAAAGAGATGAGACCTTGCATCAAATGTTTTAATAAAAGAGGGATTTAGGCTAATATTGATAATATTTGGCTAATATTGATAGCATTTTATGAATAAATTAATATATGTAGCATCTTTATTTTGAAAAACAAAATTGGATAGTTTTCTCTAACAGCTTGTTTGGATGGTTGTTACCTGTTGTATTGCATCGTGTTGTTACTTTAAATACAATATTTGTTTTGATTGTTACTTAAATTTTAATGTATCGTATCGTTAAATTCGTCGTTACATAATGACGAAAAGTGTCACTTTATGGAACGACCTTTAATTTGGTGTGGTCGCGTCGTTACTTTTTTTTCTCATCTTATTATATAGGGTAAAATATGCTATAACACGTGGCCACCCAAAAAAGGGACACGTGGAACCCAAGACGGGGGAATGTCCAAGATCGAAGGCAATTGTTCTGTTTGTCACCAGAAAGAATAACGCTCATAAAGATGTGATAAATACTCTTCGCCTGGGAGCATTTAATAGAGAATATTCCGTGGAATTAAGAATGATTGCCCGTTATAGGGAATTTAGCATTTATGTTCACTGTTACATCTTCACCAGTGACCCTCATAATTGACATTAAAGAGGGGCACGACCTGTCACGACCCGAAATTTTCCACCGACGGGACCGTGATGGCGCCTAACATTTCACTTGCCAGACAAGCCAACGTTAGAGAATCATTAAACCATTTTCTTATTTCAATTAAGTAAATATCAATAATTAACTCAAATGAAATATAATAAGTGCGGAATATCATAAAACTGTATTAATTACTACCACTCAGATCTGAGTCACAATTCACGAGCATTCTAGAATTTACTACAAGTAATAGTATGAAAGAAATACAACTATCTAAATGAAAGAAAACAGTAGGACATAAAAAGATAGACGGGGACTTCAGAGTCTGTGAACGCCGACAAATCTACCTTGAGTCTCCGGACAGCGGACCAATAAAAAATCTCGATCAACCTGAGCCGGTATCAAAATCTGCACAGAAAGTGCAGAGTGCAGCATCAGTACAACCGACCCCATGTACTGGTAAGTGTCGAGCCTAACCTCAACGAAGTAGTGACGAGGCTAAGGCAAGTCACCTATAATCCTATACAATTTAACGGTGTATATGCAAATAACAGAAATGAAAAACTAAACAGGAAATGTCGGTAGGGATAACATACTGAGGGGAATACAAGATAAAGAACTACAATATAATGATCACCAAAGCAGTCGATATATCATGAATCAACAGGAATAGTGAATACATTAAGGAAAAATGCACGGCATCACCCTTCGTGCTTTTACTCTCAATCTCACCATAAAATTAATAGAAACGGCACGGCATCACC
>AWOL01S0089047.1:10604-32228 GCA_000715115.1 Nicotiana otophora | reverse complement strand
GGTTTGGCAGGGTATTATCGCCGATTTGTAAAGGGTTTCTCTTCTATTGCTGCATCTATGACCAAATTGACCCAGAAGGGTGCTCCGTTCAGGTGGACCAAGGAATGTGAGGAGAGCTTCCAAAAGCTCAAGACAGCTTTGACTACAGCCCCGGTATTGGTATTACCTACAGGTTCAAGGTCTTATACTATGGATTGTGACACGTCGCGTATTGGTCTCGGTGCAGTGTTGATGCAAGCCGATAGGGTGATATCCTACGCGTCTAGACAGTTAAAGGTATATGAGAAGAATTATCCGGTCCACGACCTTGTGTTAGCAGATATTGTTCATGCCTTAAAGATTTGGCAGCATTATTTGTATGATGTCCATTGTGAGGTCTACACCGATCAATGGAGTCTACATCATCTACTTAAATAGAAGGATCTTAATTTGCGGCAGCGGAGATGGTTGGAGTTGCTTAAGGATTATGATATCACCATTCTCTATCATCCTGGGAAGGCCAATGTAGTGGCCGATGCCTTGAATCATAAGGCGGAGAGTTTGGGCAGCTTAGCATATTTATCGGTAGCAGAGAGGCCTTGAGCCTTGGATGTTCAGGCCTTGGCCAACCAATTTGTTAGATTGGATGTTTCTGAGCCGAGCCGAGTTTTGGCTTGTGTGGTTTCTAAGTCTTCTCTTTGTGATTGTATTAGGGAGCGTCAGTACGATGACCCTCATCTGCTTGTCTACAGTTCAGCACGGTGACACCAAGGAAGTTATTATTGGAGATGACGGTGTATTACGGATGCAGGGCAGGCTATGTGTGCCCAATGTAGATGTCTTGCACGAGTTGATTCTCCAGGAGGCTCACAGTTCGCGGTACTCCATTCATCCGGGTGCTGCGAAGATGTATCAGGACTTGAGACATCACTATTGGTGGAGGCGGATGAAGAAAGACATAGTGGAATATGTAGCTCGGTGTCTAAATTGCCAACAAGTGAAATATGAGCATCAGCGACCGTGTGGATTGCTTCAGAAGTTAGAGATTCTAGAATGGAAATGGGAGCGGATCACTATGGATTCCATTGTTGGACTTCCACGGACTCAGTGGAAGTTTGATGTAGTATGGGTGATTGTGGATAGGTCGACCAAGTTAGCTCATTTCGTTCCTGTGATGACTACCTACTCTTCCGAGCAGTTGGCTCGAATCTATATTCGCGAGATTGTCAGACTTCACAGCGTACCGGAATCTATCCTCTCTGACCGGGATACACAGTTTACCTCATAGTTTTGGAGGGCTGTACAGCGAGAGTTGGGTACTCGTATGGAGTTGAGTACTGCATTTCACCCTCAGACAGACGGGCAGTATGAACGCACTATACAGATACTGGAGGATATGTTTCGTGCGTGTGTGGTAGATATTAGGGGTGCTTGGGACCAGTTCTTACCACTTGCTGAGTTTGCTTACAACAACAGTTATCAGTCGAGCATTCAGATGGCGCCGTATGAGGCCTTGTATAGTAGGCGGTGCTAGTCTCCAGTGGCTTGGTTCGAACCGGGCGAGGCTAGGTTATTGGGTACATACTTGGTTCAGGATGCCCTGGAAAAGGTTAAGTTGATTCAGGATCGACTTCGTACAGCCCAATCTAGACAAAAGAGTTATGCGGATCGGAAGGTTCGTGATGTTGCATTCATGGTTGGTGAGCGAGTCCTGCACCGGGTTTCGCCTATGAAGGGGGTGATGAGGTTCGGGAAGAAGGGAAAGTTGAGCCCTAGGTATATTGGACCTTTTTAGATTCTTGAGAGAGTTGGAGAGGTGGCTTACAAACTTGCACTACCACCTAGTCTCTCTGCAGTTTATCTCGTACTCCATGTTTCTATGCTTCGGAAATATCACGGCGATCCGTCTCATGTGTTAGACTTCAGTTCGGTTCAGTTGGACAAAGATCTATCTTATGCTGAGGAAGCAGTGGCTATTTTAGATAGGCAGGTTCGAAAGCTGAGGTCAAAGAACATTGCTTCGGTGAAGGTTCAGTGGAGGGGTCATCCAGTCGAGGAGGTGACTTGGGAGACCGAGCATGATATGCGTAGCTGTTATCCACACTTATTCACCAGCTCAGATACTTTTTCTAACTCCGTTCAAGGACGAACGTTTGTTTTAGAGGTGAAGAATGTGATGACCCAAAATGTCATCTTCAAATTTAATAATTAATTTTGTATTCTAAGACCTCGAAAAGCACTATTTATCATTACTCGACTTGCGTGCGTAGTCCGTAAAATTTTTCGGAAAGTTTTTATGTGAAAAAATGGATTAAAATGTGAATTAGAGCTTTAAAACTCAACTGAGTTGACTTTGGTCAACATTTTGGGTAAACAAACTCGGATCAGTATTTTGACAGTTTCTGTAGGTCTGTATCGTGATTTGGGACTTGGGCGTATGGCCAGAATCAAATTTCGAGGTCCCTAGTCCGAGATATGGAATTTTGATGAACAATTAAAGGTTTTAAAAGCTTAAGTTCAAATAGTGACCAGATGTTGAACTATGTGCAACGACCCCAGAATAGAACTTTGATGATTCCAACAGCTCTGTATGGTGGTTTTGGACTTAGGAGCGTGATAAGAATTTTATTTGGAAGTCCGGAGTGAAATTAGGCTTAAAATGACAAAAATAGGAATTTAAGTTTGAAAGTTTGACCGGGGAGTTGACTTTTTGATATCGGGGTCAGAATCCAGTTCTGAAAATTTTTATAGCTCCGTTATGTCATTTATAACTTGTGTGCAAAATTTAAGGTCAATAGGACTTGATTTGATAGGTTTCGACATTGAATGTAGAAGTTAGAAATTCTTAAGTTTTATTAAGATTGAGGCCCCGAGGGCCTCGGGTGAGTTTCGGATGGTTAACGGATCAAGAATTGAAGCTGGGAGACTGCTGAAGTTGAGTTTGCTGGTTGTTTTTGGCTGATCTGGTTTTTCCTTTATCTGTCAAAATCGGGGTACATGACCGAGGTTCAGGACCGAGGGCCATGATCGAGCCCCATAATCAAGCCCCATGACCGAGGTCCAGGACCGAGGTACATGATCGAGGTGCATGATCGAGGTCCGGGATCAAAGGCAGCCTGGACAGATCTGTAAGTTATAAAACAGGGGACTTCGTCCCATTTGCCATTTTTGATGAATTGAAGCTTGAGGAGAGGCGATGTTGATATATTTTCAAGGACAAATATTGGGGTAAGTGATTCTAACTTGGATTTGGTCAATATATACGAATATATCATTATTTTCACCATTTAATTAGCGCTTTGAGATTGAAATTTTGAGAAACATTTAGAAATCTCATAGAAATGAATTTTTGAGATTTCGGTTTCGATTCGGAGTCGGATTTGAGTGAAACTGGTATGGTTGAACTCATAAATGAATGGATTTTCGGATTTTGTGAGTTTCGCCAGATTCCGAGACGTGGGCCCCATGAGCGATGTTTGAGTTAATTTTGGATTTTATTGAAAACTGTAGTATTTTCTTATGAAATTAATTCCTAATTTTTGTTGACTATATCGAATTGATTATGACTAGATTCGAGTCGATCAGAGTCGGAAAATAGAGGAAAAAAGCATACTACTTGGTTAAATTGGAGCAAGTCGAGGTAAGTGACTTGTTTAACCTTGTGTGGGGGAAATCTCCCCTAGGATTGGTATTGAATTGATAAATTATAATGTATTAAAAGTCGTGTACACGAGGTGACGAGTGTGTACACGGGCTAAATATGAAAGATTATATTTTTAAATTGTGTAGATCACTGTTGCGCATTAATTAAACTATTTTATTCCGATATATTCTTCATTATTGATTTAATGTTTATGTTTTAAAGTTGCTTGACCTTTTTCTGCTAATTATTTTACCTGTTTAGTTAAAACTTGGTTTCTTTTACTCTGTGCATTATTTGAAGTTGATTTTCTTTAACTTAATATTATTAATATGAAGTATTTGACATTTTTAAATTTGGTATTGAAGCAACGTATTACAGATTTTGAAATATTATTTTGCTGAATTATTTATTCCTGAATATGTTTGTAAGATTTTCGTACTCATTGTGATGGATCCGTGAGCTCTTTATTGTGGAAAACTATTATTGATGATAATTGGTATGAGCCGTGAGCTCTTTACTGTGAAAAACTATTGTTGTTGAAGTATTTTGTCAAGTTAAATTATTTTAGCACTTGAGATGCAAATTGTGATATATTGTGATGTTGATACGCATGCGGTGGTATAAGGTATGGGTATTGAAACACATGCAGTGAGATAAAGGTGGCTTGATACGCATGGCTAGTAGGGGGAACTACTAGAAGTCATGCGGTGTGATAAGGATGGCTAAAACGCGTGATGCTATTTCGGAAAAAATATTTTCTTTAAAATAAATTGTGAAGGCTCCCACGATGAGATAAGAAAATGAGATATTGTGAATTTATTTATGATTTGGAACTACGAGGTGGTACCTCGGGAGTGCCCTTGTTGATATTTATTTATGGCCGCAGTTTCCTTTGATTATTTATTGTGATTTTCTTAAAGTTGAAAGGAATTCTGCTTTGATTCCACGAGATATTATTTCCTATTATTTTGTATAATTAAATGGTGACATGCTACTTGATTCATTTCCATTGTCATTTTATTTTATTATATTATTAAACATTTTACCATGCAATTATTATTTTTCAGTAGTGCCTGACCTAACCTCGTCACTACTCTACCGAGGTTAGGCTTGGCACTTACTGGGTACCGCTGTGGTGTACTCATACTACGCTTCTGCACATCTTTTTGTGCAGATCTAGGTACTCCTTACCAGCCCTGACATCAGTGGGTTACCTGTAAACGGAGACTTCGAGGTATATCTGCCAGCGTCCGTAGACTCCGGAGTCCCCTTTTATCATTATTATGTTGCTTCCTTATTTTATTTAGACCTTGATATATATAGAGACATTGAGGATAAAATTCTTATAATCTTGTGACTTATTTCTACCAGGTTTTGGGAGTTGCATTTATTTAAAGTTTCAGATTTCTATTTTTATTTCGCATTGATAGGCTTACCTAGTCTTAGAGACTAGGTGCCATCATGGCATCCTACGGAGAGAATTTGGGGTCGTGACATCTGACTAGAACAAAGAAATTGAAAGATATCATTGTCGAGGCTAATAGTTAATTTAGCATGTGCAATCAAATCAGTTACCTATGGATTGCCATTATCAGTTATTATTGCTGTTGTGATATTCAAGGTTTTCAGTTTAAACAAACATGAATCAGTGCATATGAGTCGATTTTGGAATTCATTCTCTACTTTTCTTTCTTTAACAAATCGAGTAAGAAAAAAAATGTATGGTACAACAACATACAAAGTAAAAATAAATTTCGTACAAATTTGATATAAATTTGATACATCTATAACAACATATTGTAACGACTCGGTCAATCGTTTTGAGAGTGCTAGCCCCGATCCCATATTTATTGCTCCCTCTATCTCATTTTGTGGTTACTTGACTTGTCGAGGTGCTTGGTGTCGGGTTCGGGAGAGTTTCGGAGTGGAATGGGATACATAGTCCCTAAATTGAAAGTTAAAGTCATAGGAGTCGACTGTAGTTCGAATTGTGTGAAGATGACTCCATAATGGAGTTTTGACGGATCCAATAGCTCTGTATGGTGATTTGGAGGCCCATAGGTCATTTCGGCGTTAATTGGCGAAAGTTGGAAAATTGGAAGATTTTGGAAGGTTTGACCGGGAGTGGACTTTTTGATATCGGGGTCGGATTCCGATTTTGGAAGTTGGAGTAGGTCCGTAATGTCAGTTATGACTTGTTTGCAAACTTTGAGGTCAATCGGACTTGATTTGATAGGTTTCGGCATCAGATGTGGAAGTTAGAAGTTCAAAAGTTCATTAGGCTTGAATCGATGCGCAATTCATATTTTTGTTGTTGTTTGACGTGATTTGAGGCCTCGACTAATTTCGTATCGTATTTTAGGACTTGGTGGTATAATTGTTGGAGGTCCCGGGGGCCTCGGGGGTGATTCGGATCAATATCGGATCATTTTTGGACTTATGCAATTGCTGAAGCTGCCATCTGGTGTCATCGCACATGTGGTGGGATTGGCCGCAGATGCGGACTCGCATGTGCGAGCGATGGAGCACAGAAGCGGAAATGGGCAGTCCAAGCAGGACTTGTTGGTTAGGAAAAGGTTCCGCAGAAGCGGCTTCGCTTCTACGGTGGGGAAATATGCTGGAGTGAGTAGGGTCGCAGGTGCGACACGTTTTGTCGCAGGCGCGCATGCGCAGGTGTGGCTGTTTGCTCGCAGAAGCGGACTCAGTGGACTTAAGTGAAGTCCGTACCTGCGATGGAAATTTCGCATGTGCGGAGCCGCAGATGCGGCTGTGGGTTCATAGATGCGAAATTGCTGGGCATAAAAAGCCTAAGTTCGAGGGTTTGATTTCATTATCCATTTTAGGACCTAGAGAGCTCGGATTGAGGTGAAAGTTTGAGTGAATTTTAGAGGAAGCATTTGGGTAAGGATTCTTGATTCGTTTTTAATTAATTTCCACGAATCTATTGTTGTTTTCATCATTTAATTAGTATTTTTAGTTGGCAATTTGGGGGGGGGGGGATTGGGAAACCTTCTTAGGCTAAAAATTGGGATTTGAAAGATGATTTGAGTTCGGATTTGACTAATTCTTGTATGGCTGGGCTCGATATCGAATGGGTGTTCGAATTGTATGATTTTGGTCGGGTTCTGAGACTTGGGCCCGGGTCGACTTTTTGGAGTGAATTTTCAATTCTTTACTAAAGTCGTAATTTCATTATTTAAATTAGTTTTCTATAGTTATATTTATAGTATGAAATTATTTTGGCTAGATTCGAGCCGATCGGAGTTGGAAAATCGAGGAAAAGGCCTTCTTATTGATTGATTGAGCGAGGTTTGAGGTAAGTGACTTGTCTAACCTTGTGTGGGCGAAAGCCCCCCTTAGGATTTGGTATTGTTGTGGCAATTTGTGATATGTGAGGGTCGTGTATGTGAGGTGACGAGTGCGTACACAGGCTAAATGTTGAAATTCCGATTTTATCTAAGTAGATTCCTTTTTATGCCTTAACTAAGTTACTTTAGCATGTATAGTCATCATATTTAGCCCAATTTCACATGTTTACTTGTCTTATCGCTTATTTGCAACTTGTATTACATGCTTAGTCGAATTAGCTGCTTTCTTGATTCCATATTCCTTATTTAACTGTGGGATTCTTTACTTGAAATTGCTATACTTGAAATATCGTTGTTTCAATTGTTATGTTTTTGTTTCCATGATTATTGTTGAGATGATTATTTGGTTGTTACACGAGATTTCTATCGTGCGGTTGTTATTGTTGCACGAGGTTTCTGTCGTGCGGTTGTTATTGTTGCACGAGGTTTCTGTCGTGCGGTTGTTATTGTTTGCACGAGGTTTTTAACGTGTCGTTGTGATTATTGATACGCATGCAGTGGTATAAGGTCTAGGTGTTGAAACATATGCGGTGAGATAAGATGGGCTTGATACGCATGGCTAATAGGGGAACTACTAGAAGTCATGCAGTGTGATAAGGTTGGCTAAAACGTGGGATGCTATTTCGGGAAAATGATTTTCAAAACAAAATATAAAGGCTCTCGCGGTGATATAAGAAAAGATTGTGAGATATTTACTTTTGGGACTACGAGGCGGTACCTCGGGAGTGCCCCTGTTGATTTCCTCTATTTGTTGTATTGGTTGTTGTTGTCTTTCCTTAACTTGTAAGATTTTTGCTTTTGTTTTATGTTGTATTTGTCTTTCTTTGATTCCGTGTTATTACCTTCCGTAAATTCTCATTGTTTCACTTCTCTATCATTTCATTATATTATTTTATCTTTTACCTTGCTTCTTATTATTTCCAGTAAGGCCCTGACCTGACCTTGTCACTATTCTACTGAGGTTAGGCTTGGCACTTACTAGGTACCATTGTGGTGTACTCATACTACGCTTCTGCACATATTTTTGTGCAGATCCAGGTACTTCCTACGAGACCAGGTATCAGTGAGCTACTCCGTATGTGGAGACTTCAAGGTACATCTGCCAGTGTCCGCAGACCTCAGAGTCCCCCTCTGTCTTTATTATGTTATTTCCTTATCCTCATTAGACTCTGATGTATAGGTATATTTAGTATTTCTCTTTAAAGTTGTGACTTATATCTACCGGGTTTTGGGAGTTGTTTATACTTGAGTTGCAAAGTTTACTTATTATCATTGTTGACGTTTGAGTTTTAGCTTAATATTTCAATTATTCTGCATACTTGTTAGGCTTACCTAGTCTTAGAGACTAGGTGTCATCACGACATCCTACAAAGGGAAATTTGGAGTCGTGACAAGTTGGTATCAGAGCTCTAGGTTTATAGGTTTTATGAGTCATAAGCAGATTTAGTAGAGTCTCGCGGATCGGTACGGTGACATCTGTACTTATCTTCGGGAGGCTATGAAACTGTTAGGAAAAGCTTCACTTCCTTGATTTCTTATCATGCGAAAATTTTGACTTTGGATTCTAAATTTCTGTCTTTCCATTCTCTCACAGATGGTGAGGACACGTACAGCTGGATCAGATAACCAGACACCCGCGCCCCATGCTAGAGCTGTGAGAGGCCGGGGTAGAGGCTGAGAACGTCCATGTGGCGCAGCCAGAGCACCCGCACGAGCTGCTACAGAGGATACCCCAGTTGCTTCAGTTGGAGGGCAGACACCTGGGTTGCCTGTTACTACACCAGCTCTCCAGGAGACTCTCGCCCAGTTTTTGAGAATGTTCAGCACTTTGGCTCAGGCAAGGTTGATACCACTTGCTCCTGCCATATCTCAGGCTGGGGGAGGAGTACAGACTCCCGCTGCCCATACCCCAGAGTAGTGAGTCCAGGTCGACCAGGTTCTGGAGGTCATACCAATGTAGTCGGTAGCCTCCGTTCAGCCTAAGGCTAGGGGAACAGTTTCTGAGGATGAGAAGCTCGGGCTCGAGAGGTACAAGAAGCACCACCCTCCTACTTTTAATAGCTTGGCATCAGAGGATGCCCAGGGTTTTCTTGAGGAGTGCCATCGTATCCTCCGTACTATGGGTGTTGCAGAGTCTAGTGGGGTTGCTTTCACTACGTTCCAGCTTAGAGGAGCGACCTATCAGTGGTGGCGAGCATATGAGTTGGGTAGTCCGGCCAAGGCAGCTTCACTCACTTGGACTCAGTTCTTAAATATGTTCTTGAGGGAGTATGTTCCCTAGAGTCTCAGAAATGCATGACGCATAGAGTTTGAGCAGTTGCGCCAGGGTTCTATGACCGTGTCGGAGTATGCGGTCCAGTTCAGTGATTTGTCTTGGCATGCCCAACCTTAGTTGCTACTATTCGAGAGAGGGTTCATCGATTTATCGAGGGGCTCAACCCCAATATCAGATTTAGCATGGCCCGAGAGTTAGAGATGGACATCGCATACCGGCAGGTAGTTGGGATTGCTAGGAGATTGGAGGGTATGCTGACTCAAAAGAGAGAGGAGAGGGAGGACAAGAGGTCTTTAGAGTCTGGCATATACAGTGGTACACGTGCCCCAGTTGCAGCTCATCATGGTAGGGGCTATGTGAGTCGCCCTGTTCATTCAGCACTTCCAGGTTCCAGCGATATTTTGGCACCCCTAGGCCTCAGGCTCCCTATTATGCACCGCAATTGTCTAGTGCACCTCCTGCATGGGGTGCTTTCAGCGGTCAGTCTAGCCGATCAGGCCCGAGCCAGCCACAACAGCCATGTCCTTTGAGATCTTATTTTGAGTGTGGTGGCACTCGTCATATGGTGAGGTATTGCCCCAGAATCGGTAGGGGTGCACCTCCACAGATTACTCAAGCTCCGCGTATCCCACCAGGTCCTCAGGTTTCTTAGTCCATGGTCGCCGCACCAGTTGCCACCCCACCTACACAGCCAACTAGAGGTGGAGGTCGAGCAGGTAGAGGTTGCCCTAGAGGGGGAGGCCAGGCTAGATACAATGATCTTCCTGCTAGGACGGAGGCAGTTGCATCCAACTATGTCATCACATGTATTGTTCTGGTTTGTCATAAAGATGCATCAGTCTTATTTGATCCAGGCTTCACTTATTCCTATGTGTCATCCTATTTTGCTCCATATTTGGGTGTATCCTATGATTCTTTGAGTTCTCCTGTCTATGTGTCTACACCCGTGGGAGATTCTATTGTTGTTGACTGTGTGTATTAATCATGTTTAGTTTTTCTTAGTGGTTTTGAGACCAGAGCCGATTTATTGTTGCTCAGTATGGTGGATTTTGATGTTAACTTAGGAAAGGACTGGTTGTTGGCTTGTTGCCCTATCATGCTATTCTTGATTATCATGCCAAGACGGTGACATTGGCTATACCAGGTCTACCGCGTCTAGAGTGGAGAGGTACTTTAGATTATGTTCCTAGCAGGGTTGTCTCATTTCTAAAGGCTCAACGGATGGTTGAGAAGGGGTGTCATGCATATCTAGCATATGTGAGGGATGTTAGTGTTGATACTCCTACCGTCGAGTTAGTTCCGGTAGTGAGGGATTATCCAGACGTATTTTCGGGCAGATTTTCCAGGCATGCCGCCCTATAGGGATATCGACTTTGGTATTGATTTGTTACCGGACACTCAGCCCATTTCTATTCCGCCCTATCATATGGCCCTAGCAGAGTTGAAAGAGTTAAAGGAATAGTTGCAAGAGTTGCTCGATAATGGCTTCATTCGGCCTAGTGTGTCTCCTTGGGGTGCTCCAGTCTTATTTGTAAAGAAGAAGGATGGTTCTATCCGAATGTGTATTGATTATCGTCAGTTGAACAAGGTTAAAGTGAAGAACATGCACACATTGTCACGTATTGATAACCTATTTGATTAGCTTCAGGATGCCAAAGTTTTCTCTAAGATCGACTTGCATTCATGCTATCATCAGTTGAAGACTCGGGAGCCAGATATCCCGAAGACTGCTTCCAGGACTCGGTACGGTCATTACGAGTTCCTTGTGATGTGTTTTTGGCTAACCAACGCCCCAGCAACATTCATGCACTTCATGAATAATGTATTTTAGCCATATCTTGACTTGTTCGTCGTTTTGTTTATTGACAACATTCTGGTGTACTCCTGGAGCCGGGAGGATCATGAACAGCACCTGAGGACTGTGCTTCAGACCTTGAGAGAAAAGAAATTATATGCAAAATTTTCAAAGTGGGAATTCTGGCTAGATTCACTGGCATTTTTAGGTCATGTAGTATCGAATGAGGGGATCAAGGTAGATCTGAAGAAGATTAAAGTAGTGCAGAGTTGGACCAGACCATCCTCAACTATAGAGATCTGGAGTTTTCTTGGCTTGGCAGGGTATTACCGTCGATTTGTAAATGGTTTCTTGTCTATTGCAGCAACTATGACCAGGCTGACCCAGAAGGGCGCTTTTTTCAGGTGGACCGATGAGTGTGAGGAGAGCTTTCAAAAGCTCAATATTGCTTTGACTACATCCCCAATGTCGGTATTGCCTACTGGTTCGGGGTCCTATATGGTGTATTGTGATGCGTCGTGCATTGGTCTCGGCACGGTGTTGATGCACGACGGTAGGGTGATTGCATACGCGTCTAGACAGTTGAAGGTGCATGAGAAGAACTATCCTATCCACGGCCTCGAGTTAGCAGCTATTGTTTATGCCTTGAAGATCTGGCTGCACTATTTGTATGGTGTCCTTTTGTCAGGTCTACACCGATCACCGGGGTCTTCAACATCTGTTTAAACAGAAGGATCTTAACTTGCGATAGTGGAGATGGTTGGAGTTGCTTAAGGACTATTATATCACCATTCTATATCATCCCGGGAAGGCCAATGTGGTGGCCGAAGCCTTGAGCCGTAAGGCGGAGAGTTTGGGCAGCTTAACATACTTACCAGTAGCAGAGAGGCCTTTAGCCTTGGATGTTCAGGCCTTGGCCAACCAGTTTGTTAGATTGGATATTTCCGAGCCGAGTCGAGTTTTGGCTTGTGTGGTTTCTCAGTCTTCTCTTTATGATCGTATCATAGAGAATCAGTATGATAACCCTCATCTATTTGTCCATATGGAAACGGTTCAGTACGGTGATGCCAAGGAGGTTACTATTGGAGATGATGGTGTATTACGAATGCAGGGCAGGCTATGTGTGCCCAATGTAGATGGTTTGCGTGAGTTGATTCTCCAGGAGGCTCACAGTTCACGGTACTCCATTCACCTAGCTGCCGCGAAGATGTATCAGGACCTGAGGAAGTATTATTGGTGGAGGAGAATGAAGAAGGACATAGTGGAGTATGTAGCTCGGTGCCTAAATTGTCAACAGGTGAAGTATGAGCATTAGTGGCCAGGTGGATTGCTTGAGAAGCTATAGATTCTGGAGTGGAAATGGGTTCGAATCATTATGGATTTCGTTGTTGGGCTCCCTCTGACTTAGAGGAAGTTCGATGCAGTTTGGGTGATTGTGGATAGATTGACCAAGTTAGCTCATTTCATTCTTATGGTTACTACTTACTCTTCGGAGCAGCTGGCTCAGGTTTACATTCACGAGATAGTCAGGCTTCATGGCGTGCTGGTATTTATCATCTTTGATCGGGGTATGCAGTTTAAATCGCAGTTCTTGAGAGCTGTACAACATGAGTTGGGTAGTCGGGTGGAGTTGAGTACATCATTTCACCCTCAGATGGACGGACAATTCAAGCGCATTATTCTGATATTGGAGGATATGCTTCATGCATGTGTGATGGATTTTGGGGGTTCTTGGGATCAGTTCTTGCCACTTGCGGAGTTTGCCTACAACAGCAGTTATCAGTCGAGCATTCAGATGGCCCCATATGAGGCTTTATTTGGTAGGCACTGCCGGTCCCCGGTGGTTTGGTTCGAGCCGGGTCAGGCTAGACTATTGGGTACGGTTTGGTTCAGAATGCTTTGGAAAAGGTTAAATTGATTCAGGATCGACTTCGTATAGCCCAGTCCAGACATAAGAGCTATACGTATCGGAAGGTTCGGGACGTTGCATTCATGGTTGGGGAGCGGGACTTGCTCCAGGTTTTGCCCATGAAGGGAGTTATGTGGTTCGGGAGGAAGGGCAAGTTGAGCCCAAGGTATATCGGGCCTTTTGAGATTCTTGAGAGGGTTGCAGAGGTGGCTTACAGACTTGCACTACCACCTAGTCTCTCTGCAGTTCATCCAATGTTCTATGTTTCTATGCTCCTGAAGTATCACAGCGATCTGTCTCATGTGTTAGACTTCAGCTCAGTCCAATTGGACAAGGATCTATCTTATGTTGAGGAGTCGGTGGCCATTTAGGATAGGAAAGTTCGAAAGTTGAGGTCAACAAATATTGCTTCAGTGAAGGTTCAGTTGAGGGGTCAGCCAGTTGAGGAGGCGACTTGGGAGACCGAGCATGATATGCGCAACCGTTATCCTCATCTTTTTACCACTTCAGGTATGTGATCTCGCCCAAGTCACACCTCAAATAGGGGTTGTGAAGCGGTCGATTTCAATAATAATACATAACTAAGAGTCGGGATCGAATTCACAGGGAGCGTAGATGGGATTAGTGGTATGTATTTGGTCTAAGCACGTGAATTGTCTAAGTTGTACTTCCACAAAAATTGTTTTGATTTTACTTCTAAAATTATACTAAGGAATGCAATTGAAAAATATGAAACTAGAGAAGAATGTTTTTGTTGTTGTTTTTCAAATATGTAAAAGGTCTAGATTCCACCTAGGTGTTTGCCTAACGGGTTGTGGGCTTTAGAGCGAGTTTCGTTGGTCGGGGTGTATTATAGCAATCAACACTCAAATATCCACTCAATACCTCTCGGTAAGGGAGTGGTTTTTCCCAATTTGGCTTTCTCAAGTCCAGATGGGTATTGAACTAAACAGTTGACAAATTGCGCAAGTCGGGTTTTACTATATCTAGGTTCAACCCTTTAATTGGGACTATCAATCTCTTGATTTAATCCCAAACTCTTGTTAGCCAAGTTTTGCTAGACTAAGTCTCTCTTTCTCAAGTAGAGACCAAGTCAAATAGGCTTGACCCAATGTTTGCAACCATTAATTCTACAATTATAGCAAGAACTAGGCTAAATAATCACACCCAACCATAAACAAGCACTAAATCAAACACCCATTAGGTTCCCACACTAGGGTTGGGTCACAACCCTAGCTATAAATTTAGCTACTCATAGTGGATATTGAAGAAAATAAAGAAGAAAAGATGATAATACTCATATTGAATGATTAATAGATGAAAATCCAATGTAAAATCAATAATATAAACTAAAGTTGCCTAAAAGAGTAAAGAAAAACGGCTACTGACTTTTTTGTATTCTAAACTTGACCTAATTTCGTGAAAGTAGTCTATTTATACAAAGTTGGAATGTTCAGACAAAATTGTCCTTTCAGAGGTTTTGCGGCCGCACAATTGTATGTGCGGTCCGCACTTTGCTTCAGCTCTTGACAGGAGTAGGATCTGCAGCAGCACACTTCTGCACTATGGCCGCGTCTCTTGAGTTCTGCGGATCGCACAATTCTGGGTGCAGCCGCACATTTGATTTCTGCGGCTGCACAATTATAGTGCGGTCCACAGTTCTTGCTGGGCTTGGAGTTGGAACTCTATGAACCTTGACTTCTGCGGCCGACAATTATTGTGCGGTCCGCACCTTACATTGCAGCTCTGTTAATTCTTTTTCATGTTCTGCGGCCGCACACAGAATTCTGCGATCCGCACTTTAGCTTTTTGTGCTTTATTTTTGTCCTTGTTTCAAAGAACTTCTCTTGAGTTTGATTTCATCGTAATGGATCATTTTTCAATACTCCTGCAAGTAAGCATATTTCATCAGTTTTCGGGAATACCTTTAAATATTTTTGATCTAAAATAAAAGTCAAAAAGCGCAAATAAGTAGGTAAAATCCACACTTATCAACTCTCCCAAACTTAAGATTTTGCGTGTCCTTAAGCAAATAAGGTAATTCCTGCCTCCACAAGAAAAGTGCTATTCCAGCTAATCTAAGGTAAAGCAAACACACATCAATTGGGATCAATAATTACCCACAACACTTATGAATTATCAACAAGGCAACGATTTAAAGTTTTAAGCATAAATAGTTCTAATGTGACACTTGAGCATCAAGAGTTGATTTACTCATCAAGGAAGTTCGCTCTTTCATGTAGGTCACTGTGGATCCCAAACTCCTCCTCCTCTACTCTCTGTTAGCTTATCTCACTTAAGAATGAAGTACTCAATTCAATGATTTGTGAAAAGTTCGCTCATCTCTCTCAAAAGAATGTCACAAGTACGGCTCTAAGTACTATATGCTTGCCCCTCATGTAAATCACCACTAACGTAAGCTCACTCGGCTTGAAATCACATAGGGATTTTTCGGCATGTAATGAAGGCTTTTGGACTAAGGTAGGAAAGTTTAGAGTAGAACGGGTTCATCGTTCCTTAAGCACTCCATTTTCTCTTTTTGGCTCATGATTTGCCGACTCTTTGAGTCATTTTCTTTTTCCTTAAGGGAACTAGAGAGCCTTGACATAACTCTTTCTTGGTCATGATATTCATTTTTTTCTTCTTTGTTTCCTCCATGCTTTGCACTTTTTCTTTTCTTTGAATCTTTTTAACTCTTCAATTTATTCACTTTCTTTTTGTATTTTTATTTTGTTATTTCTTTCTTTTTCTTTGCCTTGCCTTTTATTCATTTATTTTCTCTTTTTATACCTTGATACCACTTTTAAACTTCTCGTCTCTCCCCCAAACTTATGTTTTCGCCAATTGCTTCTCATGAGTGTTAAGGAAAGCTCGGGTGCCAAGAGAGGGTCACTATAAAATGGGTAAAGGCTTGTAATATGGTTATCAAATGAGAAAGGCTTTAGGCTCAAAAGGGTTGACTAGGGATAACATCATTGGTGGGTCATGGAAAATTTTAAAATGGGTCAAGGAGATCCTACAATCACTTCTCAAGCCATGAGGTCGCCATTGTTGTTGATTCGGGCCTTGAGAGTTGTTTCTTTGCCCTTGGAAGTTGTTCACATATTGTACTTCCTCCTCTTAGTCATTGTAAGATTCATCGTGATCGAACCCACTATCTTCTTGCACATAATGTTCCGCACGGTTTTGCACTTGAGGACCCTTTTGCATTCTCTTGTTTACCATCATATTGACACCCTCCATTGCATTTACTTGCTTAGGACCTTGAACTTGTTGAAGTTGAGCCTTGGCTAATTGATTCGTACTCGGCAATTTCTTGCCCATGATCATACAATTCTTTATGTAGGTGAATCACGTTTGGATCACCTTGAGGAACATTCGCTCTACTTTGCCATGCCGATAAAGTATCCGCCATTTCATCTAGGATCTCACAAGCTTCTGCATATGGCGTTGTCATGAAATTTCCACTGGCAAGTTGATTGACCACGTATTGATGGGTAGTATTGACCCCTCTGTAGAAAGTTTGTTGAATCATAGCCTCCGTCATGTCATTGTTTAGGCACTTTTTCACCATAGTTTGGTACCTCTCCCATATTTCATGTAATAGCTCATTGGGTTCTTGTTTGAATGCTAGAATCTTATCTCTAAGAGTAGCCATATGCCCGGGAGAAAAGAACTTGGAAATAAAGTTCTCTGCCAATTCATCCCATGTATGGATGGAATGATTTGGTAACCTTTCTAACCAATCCAAGGCCTTCCCCATAGAGATAAAGGAAATGGCCTCAACCTTAGAGCATCCTCGGAGACGTTGGTCTGTTTACTCCCCCAGCAAGTGTCCACAAACCCCTTCAACTGTTTGTATGCATTTTGACTCGAAGCCCCGGTGAAGAATCCTCGTTGCTCTAGCAATGTGAGCATAACATTTGTGATCAGGAAGTTGCCTTCCCTAATGCGAGGCGGGACTACAGAACTTACATACCCTTCATTCGGCAATACTCGGTGTGGAGCCGCTCTTGGTGGAGGTGGGGGTGGAATGGGAACATTGTCTTGAGGCGGTTGGCCTCGTCTATTTGCTTGAGGTTCAAGAGGAACCTCTTCAACTTGGTCATCTTCCACGTCCACATTCCCCAAAGGCATGTTTCCGAGAGGATCATTGTTGTTGAGAGCCATTGTTTCATCTATAATTATTTCACCAAAAAGATTAGTAACACGGAAGGAAAAGAAGACAATTCACACACAAAACCAAATATATAGCTAAATCTGTTTTTATGCTCCCCGGCAACGACGCCAAAAATTGATCTCGCCCAAGTCACACCTAATACTGGGGTTATGAAGCGGTCGGGATCGAATCCACATGGAGCATAGATGGGATTAGTGGAATGTATTTGGTCTAAGCACGTGAATTGTCTACGTTGCGCTTCCACAAACTTTGTTTTGATTTTACTTCTACAATTAAACTAAGGATTGCAATTGAAAAATATGAAACTAGAGAAGAATGTCTTTGTTGTTGTTTTTCAAATATGTAAAAAGTCTAGATTCCACCTAGGTGTTTGCCTAACGGGTTGTGGGCTTTAGAGCGAGTTTCGTTGGTCGGGGTGTATTATAGCAATCAACACTCAAATATCCACTCAATACCTCTCGGTAAGAGA
Source organism: Nicotiana otophora (assembly GCA_000715115.1). NCBI lineage: Eukaryota > Viridiplantae > Streptophyta > Magnoliopsida > Solanales > Solanaceae > Nicotiana > Nicotiana otophora. Next base: position 14,610 of record AWOL01S0089047.1, on the reverse strand, counting down.
GTGGTTTTGCCCAATTTGGCTTTCTCAAGTCCAAATGGGTATTGAACTAAACAGTTGACAAATTGCTCAAGTCGGGTTTTACTATATCTAGGTTCAACCCTTTAATTGGGACTATCAATCTCTTGATTTCATCCCAAACTTTTGTTAGCCAAGCTTTCCTAGACTAAGTCTCTCTTTCTCAAGTAGAGACCAAGTCAAATAGGCTTGAACCAATGTTTGCAACCATTAATTCTACAATTATAGCAAGAACTAGGCTAAATAAATCACACCCAACCATAAACAAGCACTAAATCAAACACCCATTAGGTTCCCACACTAGGGTTGGGTCACAACCCTAGCTATAAATTTAGCTACTCATAGTGGATATTGAAGAAAATAAAGAAGAAAAGATGATAATACTCATATTGAATGATTAATAGATGAAAATTCAATGTAAAATAAATAATATAAACTAAAGTTGCCTAAAAGAGTAAAGAAAAACGGCTACTGACTTTTTTGTATTCTAAACTTGACCTAATTTCGTGAAAGTAGTCTATTTATACAAAGCTGAAATATTCGGACAAAATTGCCCTTTCGGAGGTTCTACGGCCGCATAATTTTGTGTGTGGTCCGCACTTTGCTTCAGCTCTTGACAGGAGTAAGATCTGCGGCTGCACAATTCTGCACTGCGGCCGCATCTCTTGAATTTTACGGACCGCACAACTCTGGGTGCGGCCGCATAATTGATTTTTGCGGCTGCACAATTATAATGCGGTCCGCAGTTCTTGCTGGGCTTGGAGTTGGAACTCTATGAACCTTGACTTCTGTGCTGCACAATTATTGTGCGGTCCGCACCTTACATTGCAGCTCTATTAATTCTTCTTCATGTTCTGCAGTCGCACACAGAATTCTACGGTCCGCAATTTAGCTTTTTGTGCTTGATTTTTGTCATTGTTCCAAAGCACTCCGCTTGAGTTTGATTTCATCGTAATGGCTCATTTTCCAATAGTCCTGCAAGTAAGCATATTTCATCAGTTTTCGAAAATACCTTTTAATATTTTTGATCAAATAAAAAGTCAAAAGGCGCAAATAAGTAGTCAAAATCCCCACCTATCAGTATGTCTCTATACTCATTCGAGGATGAACATTTGTTTTAAGAGGGGGAGGATGTAACGACTCGGCCGATCATTTTGAGAGTGCTAGTCCCGATCCCCTATTTATTGCTCCATCTATCTCATTTTGTGGTTACTTGACTTACCGGGGTTCTTGGTGTCGGGTTCGGGAGAGTTTCGGAGTGGAATAGGACACATAGTCCCTATATTGAAAGTTAAAGTCATAGGAGTCGACCGTAGTTCTAATTGTGTGAAGACGACTCCAGAATGGAGTTTTGATGGTTCCAATAGCTCTGTATGGTGATTTTGTTCTTAGGAGCGTGTCTGGATGTTGATTTGGAGGTCTGTAGGTCATTTCGGCATTAATTGGCGAAAGTTGGAAAATTAGAAGGTTTAACCGGGAGTGGACTTTTTATATCGAGGTTGGATTCCAATTATGGAAGTTAGAGTAGGTCTGTAATGTTAATTATGTCTTGTGCGTAAAATTTGAGGTCAATCAGACCTGATTTGATAGGTTTCGGCATCGGATGTGAAAGTTAGAAGTTCAAAAGTTCATTAGGCTTGAATTGATGCGCAATTCATGTTTTTGATGTTATTTGATGTGATATTAGGCCTCGACTAAGTTCGTATAGTATTTTAGGACTTGTTGGCATAATTGGTGGAGGTCTCGGGGGCCTCAAGGGCGATTCGGATCGATATCGGATCATTTTTGGATTTATACAATTGCTGAAGCTCCCATCTGGTGTCATCGCACCTGCGGTGGGATTGGCCGCAGGTGTGGACTCGCATGTGCGAGCAATGGAGCACAAAAGCGGAAATGGGCAGTCTAGGAAGGACTCGCTGGTTAGGAAAAGGTTCCGCAGAAGCGGCTTCGCTTCTGTGGTGGGGAAATGTGCTGGAGCAAGTGAGGTCACAAGTGCAACACGTTTTGTCGCAGGCGCGCACGCGCAGGTGCGGCCGTTTGCTCGCAGAAGCGGACTCAGTGGACTTAAGTGAATTGCGCACCTGCAATGGAAATTCTGCAGGTGTAGAGCCGCAGATCCGGCTGTGGGTTCGTAGATGCGAAATCGCTGGGCATAAAAGGCCTAAGTTCGAGGGTTTGATTTCATTATCCACTTTTGGACCTAGAGAGCTCGAATTGAGGCAAAAGTTTGAGAGATTGTTAGAGGAAGCATTTGGGTAAGGATTCTTGACTCATATTTGATTAATTCCCACGAATCTATTATTATTTTCATCATTTACTTAGTATTTGTAGTTAGAAATTTTGGGGAAAATTGAGAAAACTTCTTAGGCTAAAAATTGGGGATTTGAAAGGCGATTTGAGGTCGGATTTGAGTAATTCTTGTATGGTTGGGCTCGATATCGAATGGGTGTTCGGATTTTATGATTTGGGTAGGGTTCCGAGACGTGGGCCCAGATCAACGGTTTGGAGTGAATTTTCAATTCTTTGCTAAAGTCGTAATTTTATTATTTAAGTTAGTTTCATATAGTTATATTTATAGTATGAAATTATTTTGGCTAGATTCGAGCCGATCAGAGTTAGAAAATCGAGGGAAAGTCCTTCGTATTGATTTATTGAGCGAGGTTTGAGGTAAGTGACTTGTCTAATCTTGTGTGGGGGAAATCTCCTCTTAGGATTTGGTATTGTTATGGCAATTTGTGGTATGTGAGGGCCGTGTACACAAGGTGACGAGTGCGTACACAGGCTAAATGTTGAAATTCCAATTTTATCTAAGTAGTTTCCTTTTTATGCTTCAACTGAGTTACTTTAGCATGTATAGTCATCATGATTAGCCTAATTTTACATGTTTACTTGTCTTATCTCTTATTTGCAACTTGTACTACATGCTTAGTCGAATTACCTACTTTGTTGATTCCATATTTCTTATTTAACTGTGAGATTCTTTATTTGAAATTGATATCCTTGAAATATTGTTGTTATGTTTTGGTTTCTGTGATTATTGTTGAGATGATTGTTTGGTTGTTGCACGAGGTTCTGCCATTCGATTGTTATTGTTGCACGAGGTTTCTGCCGTGCAATTGTTATTATTTATACTAGGTTTCTGTCGTGCCGTTGTGATTATTGATACGCATGCAGTGGTATAAGGTCTGGGTGTTGAAACGCATACGGTGAGATAAGGTGAGCTTGATATGCGTAGCTAGTAGGGAAACTACTAGAAGTCATGCGGTGTGATAAGGTTGGCTAAAACGCAGGATGTTATTTTGAAAAATAAATTTCAAAACAAAATATAAAGGCTCTCACGATGATATAAGGAAAGATTATGAGATATTTACTTTTGGGACTACAAGGCGGTACCTCGGGAGTGCCCCTGTTGATTTCCTCTATTTGTTGTATTAATTGTTGTTGTCTTTCCTTAACCTGTAAGATTTTTGCTGTCCTTTCATGTTGTATTTGTCTTTCTTTGATTCCGTGTTATTACCTTCCGTAAATTCTCATTGTTTTATTTCTCTGTCATTTCTTTATATTATTCTATCTTTTGCCTTGCTTCTTATTATTTCCAGTAGGGCCCTGACCTGACCTCGTCACTACTCTACCGAGGTTAGGCTTGGCACTTATTGAGTACCATTGTGGTATACTTATACTACGCTTCTGCACATCGTTTTGTGGAAATTTCAAGGTACATCTGCCAGCGTCTGCAGACCTCAGAGTCCCCCTCTGTCTTTATTATGTTGTTTCTTTATCCTCATTAGACTCTGATGTATAGGGATATTTAGTATTTCTCTTTAGAGCTTTTGGCTTATATTTACCAGGTTTTGGGAGTTGTTTATACTTGAGTTGTAGATTTTATTTATTACCGTTGTTGACGTTTGAGTTTTAGCTTAATATTTCACTTATTCCGCATACTTGTTAGGCTTACCTAGTTTTAGAGACTAGATGTCATCACGACATCCTA
>AWOL01S0089043.1:926-32181 GCA_000715115.1 Nicotiana otophora | reverse complement strand
TGTATATCAGACCCAGGGTGCACTACCCATGGGTGGAGTCCAGCCAGTGGCAGCAGCTACACCTGAGCCCAGGCAAGCTGTAGCCGCGGATCCTCAGAATCTATTGGACAGATGGACTAGGCTACATCCTCCTGTCTTCGGGGGTGAGCGACATGAGGATCCACAAGATTTCATTGATCGTTGCAAGGATAGACTGTACAACATGAGGATATTGGAGTCCTAGGGGGTTGATTTCGCTACTTTTCAGCTAGAGGGTAGAGCCCGTAGATGGTCGCAGTCTTATGCTCTTGGCAAACCAGCAGATTCTCCTCCCATGACTTGGGACAGGTTCACCTGTATCTTCTTGGACATGTATATTCCATACCCTCCCAGAGGGAAGAGTTGCGGTTTCAGTTTGAGCAGCTCTAGCAGGGTCAGATGTCAGTGACTGATTATGAGGCGAGGTTTTCTGAATTATCTCGCCATGCATTAATGATACTCCCTACTGAGGCGGAGAGAGTGTGGAGATTTGTAGCCGGTTTACATACTGGTATTCAGGCCACTATGGCTCGAGAGGTTGAGATGGGTACTTCTTATGAGTGAGTTGTAGAGATAGCCCGGAGGATTGAGGGTGTACGTCAGCGGAGCCGAGAGCAGATTATGAGAGATAAGTGGTTCAGGTATTCTGGAGAGTTCAGAGGTGCTCCGTCCGGGGCAGTGGTGCGTTCATGATGAAGGTCGCCTGGGCAGTATATAAGTTTGCAAAAATGGATTTTGGCTCATTTTATCTCAAATCTTTCATGGGAGCCGAGCTTGGGGCGATTTTGTGGGAGCTTCTTCATCACCCATCACTAAGTAAGTGATTTCTTCACATTGTGAGTTAAATACATGAATTATACATGGATTTGAACATGAAAATTGGTGGAAATTGTGTGATTTTGAAGAAAACCTAGAATTTGATATTTTTGGACCTTGACCACGAAATTGGACGTGGAATTTGGAATAAATTATATATTTGAGTTCGTGGTGTTATGGGTAAAGTTTATTATCAAAATATTTCGAAATCCGTTCATGTGGGCCTGAGGGTTGACTTTATTGACTTTTTCGAGCAGAGTTGGGAATTTGTTTAAATTGATTAATTATGGGTATTAAAGTATATTTTGATTGGTTTGTACATTGTTTGACTAGTTTTTGAATGATGGCCATCGGTTCGAGGTGTTAAAGAGACGCTGGAGCCGGCTATGGAATTTCGGAGCGAGGTAAGTCTCCTGTCTAACCTTGTGAGGGGGAAATTACCCAGTAGGTGTTATATTCTTATTTGCTACATGTTATGGGAGCTATACACGTACGAGGTGACGAGTGTCCGTGCGTATGCTAGAATTCCTGATTATGTTCGGGTAGACTTAGGTTCACGCCATGCAATAATTATACTATTTGAGTTATCTTTGCTCAATTAAATTCCTTTATTTTGCCTTACGACTTGAGACTAGACTTGCATAGAGTGATAGACTCTCTATTGTAGAGATGTGGCAAGCTACTTGATTTAGTCGCAGAATAATTGTGCTCCCTTTACGAATTTCTCTCGCGATATGCGTTTTCATCGAAAATCTTCCTTAAAGTTCATAACTCGCACATTTATTCGTGAATGGGGTCAAGGACCCGTTAAAGCTTCTTAATATAAAGCTAGTGTATCTGTGAGTTTTCTTGATTAGAACTGTGACGACCTATCTGGTGAGGTACATTATATATATATACTCTTCTTGAGGAGGTATCTGCTAAATGAGAGCTTGAGTTTATTGTTGAGAGGAGGATTGTACCACGTATTTATACTTGTTTGTTTCATTTTTTTACTCTACCTCACATTTGTTGTATTTTATTATATTTCCTAGTTGGTTCTCATGTGCTTGTGATACCGAGTTTTGGGGGTTCCTACGGGATGTTTAGTATAGTAGTTCACGTAATTATTATCATTTCACCATGAAAATCTTCATTTTATACTATTTAATTAATGGGAATTATGATTTCAAGAAATAAAAATCAGTAATTAAGTTGATCAATCACTGTTGGCTTGTCGGACGGTGGCGTTAGGCGCCATCACGACCTATAGTGGATGTTGGGTCGTGACAACCATTATGTTTATCTATGGTCGCCTATTAATATCCGACCATCCATCGGAACAAGTAGACAACCCTTTTCTCTTCCATGAATCCTTAATAGGTTGTAATTTTCTAGTAATATGAGCTTTTTTATGAGCTAAAAGAGTAGTTCTTAACCTAATGTACGTTGGCGGAACATAATCGGGTATAGAAGTCTTTGACAAAAACTCTGAATACTTTCTAAAATAAGGAGACTTCGCAAAGTTAAAGGATAAACCTGAAACGTAGAACATGCGGGTAGCCATTTAGTCTACGATGTTTCTATTCTCAATGCCGAACGATTTCTCTAGAGATTCCACGTTTGAACCTTGTTTTTTTAATTTTTAAATGTGATAAACCTGACCCTTCAGGAAGAGATATGTAATCTAATTTTTTCCTCACATCAAGTTGTACATATGCTTTTTTATTTTCAACTTCTTCATGTTCTTGATTCAAAGCTTCACAAACTTCTCTGCTTATCTATTTACATATTTGAACACCTTGACCAGGGATTTTTAACAAATAAGCTTTGACTTTAGAATATGATCCCGTAACTCTTTTGTTACAATAGTTACATGACCATATTCTATTTCCACCACCAGTTGGAGTAAGTGAAAGAACTTTGAGATGGTTCCAAAGTGATTTATCATCAAAGTCGGCCTACACTTTTTATTGGTCTTAACAAACCTTTCCCCTTTTGATTTGTTGTTGAGGAGGTAGAAGAAGACATTTTTGATAGGTAAAGAAAATGAAAAAAAGAAGAAGATGAAGATGCAACACAATGGAGACGGAAGTAGCGTTTGGAGGGAGTTTGTTTGGTGAGGAAAAGACTTTTGAAAGGAAATTAGTAGCCTTGTGGCTATAATGTTGCTTTTGTACTTTTTGAGAAAAATCCAACGGTGGGGATGAACATCAAGTCAGAAGCATTTAATGCAAAATATGTTACCAATTTATTTTAATTCTTGCTTGTAATAGACTAATATATACTTTAGTAGTTTGTCATATATACTAATATTTAAATAGGCACTAACAACTAAATAGACATTTGTTAATGTTATTAAATAAACTAACGTTTAGTCCCAATCAAATAAATATTAAATAGACATTTGTTAATGTGATATATATATATAATGATCGTAGTGCCTCATTAACAGATAACTAGATAAATCTAAATTTTAGTCCTAATCAAATATGTAATTATATTTCATGCAATTCGTTATAACAAAACTTATACTAATAAAACGAAAAAAATTTCTATTACATTTGGATGGTAAATGTGATTTGTTTGAGAATAATATGATCGTTGTGCCTTATTAATAGATAACTAGATAAATCTATATTTTAGCCCTAATCAAATATGTAATTATATTTCATGCAATTCGTTATAACAAAACTTATACTAATAAAACGAAAAAAATTTCTATTACATTTGGATGGTAAATGTGATTTGTTTGAGAATAATATGATCGTTGTGCCTTATTAATAGATAACTAGATAAATCTATATTTTAGCCCTAATCAAATATGTAATTATACTCCATGAAATTTGTGATATCAAAACTTATACTAATTGTCACGATCCAAAATTCACTATAGGTCATGATGGCGCCTAACACCGCCGTCAGGCAAGCCAACGATGATTAATCAACTTATTTACTCATTTTATTATTTTTGAAATCATGAATCCTATTGAATAAGTAGTGTAAAATCTAGTACTCGTAGAAAACCCATGATTTTATTTTCCAATTTTCGTATAAGGTATAAATTACAAGGTGAAATGATAATAATTAAGCGAACTACAATAATGAACATCCAGTAGGTACCCCCAAAATCCGGTGTCACAAGTGCATGAGTATATACTATGGACTACAATAAAAATACTGCCACGACCTAAAATACACTATAGGTCGTGATGACGCCTAACACCGCCACCAGGTAAGCCAACGATGATTGATCAACTTAATTACTCATTTTTATTACTTGAAATCATAATTTCCATTAATTAAATAGTATAAAATAAAGATTTCAGGGTGAAATGATAATAATTACGTGAACTACCATACTAAACATCCAGTAGGAACCCCCAAAATTCGGTGTCACGAGTGCATGAGCATTAACTAGAAAATATAATAAAATACAACATCTGTCTGGAATACAAGTTAGACAGGAGAATATAAATAACATTGATGGAGACTCTGTATGCTATAGATCGTAATATATAATGCAGCTCACCGTAAAGTCCCCGCGATAGCTGCGCCTCTGCGCCCAAGAGACCACCAAAAATGTAAACCTGCACAATAAGTACAGAAGTGTAGTATGAGTATATAAATCAACGCGTACCTAGTAAATATCTAGCCTAACCCCGGAGAAGTAGTGACGAGGGGTCGACATCGACACTTACTAGTGGTCCAATAAATCATGTATAGTAAAAAGTAAACAAGTACGAGGAAGAGTAAATAAACGGTATAAACCAATATAAAAATGTGGTACAATCCTCATCTGAACGGTAAACGCAAGCTCTCAATTAGCAGTTACCTACTCAACTAGAGTGTATATAAAATGGACCTCACCAGATAGGTCGTCACAGCTCAAATCAGGAAAACAAGCACACAGATATGCTGATTCCTTATCAAATATTATGAACGACGCTGCCGAGGCGAAAGGATCAATCCCATCATAATGTGTGCACTTCCAAGGATCGAACGATGCCAAATTTTGACGAGCGCAAAAACACACTTAAATTGTACTCGCTAGTCAAAGATAATATAGTTTTATATCGTATCCACAAGGATTGGATTTAAACAGTATTCTCGTAATTTCTAGCTTGATTGCTATCCAGGAGGATATACAGTTGAGATTTATATGACTAATAATCTAAAATCTATAGCTATTGACTAGTAACTATCGAAACAAGGAATAAGCAATTAAGGTTATCAAGTGCTCATAACAAATTTCAAGTGCTCAACACCCCACCCCACACTTAAACCTTTACAAAGTTCATAACAAATTCAAGTGCTCATGAGAGGTTAAAGGTTCAACTAGATGGTCAATTCAAACAAATGGGTAAGGCTTTTAATGTGGTTGCTAAAGAAACAGGATCACAGGCTCAAAGGGGTTAACTAAGATACATAACAATTAGGTGGATAACAACATATAACTGGCTCAACAAAAAAAGGCCTATATCACTTCTAAGACTGAATAAAACTACTATTTCGCTTTACAAACACACGGGGCAAGTTCTAGACATCAAATGCAATGCACAGAATGAGCAAAACCTCACACACACATGAAACAAAACTCACTAAGGATCGGGCTCATCAAGACACTCTAATCAACGTAGTTAAGCAAAGTTAAGATCATACAATTTAAGGTTCTTACACAAGAGTCAAAAACTGAGCCTAAGCGTCACAACTAAAGCACTTACTATTCTTAAGGCATAATACAGTCAAGAGATATTTCTTTCATTTCAAATCACAGCACAAGGTTTCCTACTTCAAAATAAAAAATAAAAACTAACTACCCGGTTCAAACAAAACCCTTGGAAATGAACCGTTGCACAAAGAAAAACCAAAGGGGGAAATTCAGACACTACCTAAACAAAATATTTTGTCTTTTTCTTTCGACTTAATCTATCAAGAAACTTGTCGAATGACATCCATTTTCGAGAAAAATAAAAAAATTTAAAATTTTCAATCAAATGAATTACAAAAACATATATACATAGACATTTATACATATATACATTTGAATGAATTACAAAAACACACATATACATAGACATTTATACATTCTATACATATATACATCCCCACCCCACACTTTAAATTGTTTCATGTGTCTATGACACACAAATAAAAGCAAGTGGTAAGGAAAACTTCCCTGAACATCTAGTCGAGGTTTGAGTCGAAGTTGGGATCCATCCCTTGCGCTCGAACTAGTGCACTCCTCCATGCAGATAGCTTCTTCTCAGCCTTCTTGGGGTACACCCTACACTTTTCTTTCTCACTCACTGCAACCTTCTCTTTCTCTCCCTTTACTTTCCACACAACACCAACAACTAGCTTCTCCTCTTTTACCCCTGTTTCTATATCTATCTCAAAAGTCACAGTCTCCTCGTCCACTCTAAGCATGAGTTTTCTCTCATGTATATCTAATATTTCTCTACCCATTGCTAGGAATAGTCTTCCTAGGATGAGGGGGACCTCCTTGTTCTCTTCCATATTAACCGCTATGAAATCAACATGAAATACAAACTTATCTACCCGAACTAAGACATCTTCAACTATTTCCTCGGCTATTAGAGTCGTTTGTTCTGCCACCTGCAAAGATATTGGTGTAGACATTATCTCCCCAATCTCCTTCTCCAGTTTCCTATAAATAGATAGAGGCATTAAATTAATTGAGGCACCAAAATCACATAGGGACTTATCAAAATTAGCAGTGCCTAAAGAGCAAGGTATGGTAAAACTCTCTGGATCTCCACACTTTTGTGGGAGTTTGTTTTGCAATGTTGCACTGCAATGCTCTGTGAGGTTGACCACTGAGGTCTCTTCTATTTTCCTCTTCTTTGTCAAGACCTCCTTCAAGAACTTGGCATAAGCCGGAATTTATGAGAGCACTTCTGTGAATGGTAGGTTTACATGAACCTGTTTAAGCACATCTAGAAATCTCTCGAACTGCTTGTCCAACTTTTATCTACTTAGCTTTCGAGGAAAAGGAAGCGCAGGCATATGCTTGCTCGCCTCAGGTTCCTCCCTTCTCGAGTTTTCTTCCTTCTTCTTTTCGACACAACTTTTCAACTGCTCCTCGCTTTCTTTTTCATGTCTCATATCTTTGTGGATTGGGGTGAGATCTTTCAACACTTGCCCACTTCTCAAAGTTACAACATTCACTGTTTCCTTGGGATTTCTTTCTATATCACCCGGGAGTGTTCCTAGGGCTCTCTCAGACATTTAGAGTAGCTAAGTGCCCAACCTGTCTTTCTAGGCTTTAAAAAGATGTACTCAATTCTTTGATAGTTGCATCATGGGCATCAGGCCTCTCATCCATCTTGATAATGAAGGTCATCATAAGATCTTCCATGCTAGGTTGATTCGATTGTGGAGGTTGATACTGCGGCCTCTGTTGATTTTGAAAACCTGGAGCTCCTTGTTCCTGGAATCTGGGCTGTTTTGTTGCCATGCATTTGCAGTACCCCAAGGTGAACTCCATGAAAACTCGGGGTGCCTCTGACCCATTGCATTAAAATTATAGTACCCTACAACATTCACTTCTTCAGTTGAAGCTTGACACTCATGAGTAGTGTGTCCTCTTCCACATATATCACAAGATGTATGGTGCACATTTTGCATCAAAGCTACAATTAACTTTCGTATTTCTTCATCCATAACATCAAGCTGTACTTGCACAGATGTAGTAGCATCAACTTGGTGAACATTAGTTGATTTTCTTCTTTCCACACTATGAGAGGGCCACTGATTAGCATCTTCGAATAATTCATCAAGAATTGTAACTATCTCCTCTGGAGTCTTCTTCATAAAGGGGCCTCCAACTGCATTTCTAATCTATGCGAGGTCGGTGTCGATACATCCCAAAAATCCTGGAGTGGTTCCAGAGTTCAATTCTGCTATGTTGACACCTTCTAACTATCTCCTTAAACCTCTCCCATTCTTCAAAAATAGTTTCATTCTCTTTCTGGCAGAAGTTATGGATTTCTCTTCTAAACTTGCCCGTCTTAGCTGAGGAGAAATATTTATCAAGAAGTTTTCTGGTCATTTCCACCCATGTTCTAATTGATCCATTTGGCAAGCTTCGAAGCCACTACTTCGCATCATCTTTAAGTAAAAAGGGAAATGCCCTTAAATACATTGCATCTTGTGACACCCCATTGTATTGCAAGGTGTTCATAATCTCCTCAAAGTCCATCAGATGCGTCTTTGGATCTTCGTTCATCTTCCCTATGAAAATGCAGTTGTTTTGAATAGTTTGAAGCAAACCTTGCTTCAACTCGAAATTATTGGCTGCAATTGGAGGTGGTCTAACACTTGACAATCCTTGATTGTAGACTGGCCTGGCATAGTCACCTAATGCTCTACCAAGCCTTGGTACCGCATTCTCGAACTGGTCTTTAATCAAGGGTCGACTTAGATTTGATATAAACAATATTCTCGTAGTTTCTAGCTTTATTGCTATCCAGGAGGATCAATAATTGAGATTTATATTACTAATAATCTAAAATCTACAGCTATTGACGAGTGACTATCAAAACAAGGAATAAGTAATTAAGGTTATCGATGGGAGAGTATTGGGTTTTGACGGAATAAAAGCAAGATAATTGTTCGGGATCTAACTCTAGATAATTCACTTCCAATGATCAAGTGAGTCTCTCGAATTCACTTTATTATTGGTTCAAACATTTAGCAAAAACTCCTCTCTCGATTAAGTCTTAACCTCACAAGATGAACCAATTTAAGCATTTTGAAGATGTGCAAGAATGCGTAGTGGATCGATCTTTAGGAAAACCTCTTTCTATTATTTTCCTAACTAGGTTTAATCAATGATTCAACTAGCCTCTTTCGATTACTTAGAAGAATATATGAACTCAACCAACAATATAATGCAAAGATATCACAAGTTATGCCTCTTTCTATTACAAGAACAAGTGAATATAGATGCAACAATTAAATATTTCAAAAAATGATTCAAATATATAAAAATAGAGTTATAATCTACAAACAATCATCAATACACCAAATCCATTAAAACCCAAAAGGATCTACTCCATAGATATGGAGAAGTTCTTCACAAATGTGACTAAAGTATAGGAAAACATAAATTCAATGCAAACCCGGATCTTGAATGAGGAAGGAATGATTAAATCCTTGTGCTTGTGTTCTTCCAACTCCTCCTTAGCCTCCTTAGGTCGAAAATGTGTCAAAAGGTCTTCTAAAATGGTGTTTTGGTGTATTTAAGCCGCCCCCAAAACAAACCCCAGACTAAACAACCCTTTTTAGCGGAAATGAGAAGTCACTCTAACATTTTTGGGCTACCGCGCCGCATGCTGCCGCACCATGCGGCACACTTATGGCAATTTCCAGAACACTTCACAAAACAATTTCTGGGCACTTTTTGCACTAGCGCGTAGCATATTGTGTCACATTAGTGCAAATTTCTCAGAGTACAGATTGTTTTTCGATTTTTACATCCAGACTTGGTCCTCGACCCTCGAACACGATCCCGGCTTAATCCCTTAGTCTTTTACTCAGACTTCAAAGCTCGAAATCACTCGAATTAGCTCCTTAAAATTTACATCACTCGAAATCACTCCTATAAGGCATAAAACACACAATAAGTGCAAAACACTAGTGATTAAAGTTCTAACTCAATTAAAGTGTAGTAAATTAAAGTAAAATAAACGACTAAAACATGTAATTATAGCCTACCATAAGCGAACCATAGATGCATCTATTATACTGGCGAGGCGAATAGCCCGCTCCCATAAGAGTGTGATACATAATCTTGCTGAGGCGAACGACCCGATCCCATTAGAATAAGAAGCTTTAACGGATCCCTAACCCCACTCACAAATAAACGTGTGAGTTATGAATTTTAAGGAAAACCTTGCGATGAATGCGCACAATGCAGGAGAAATTCATAAGAGAAGCACAAATTATTCCGCGGATTATCAAGTAGCTCGTCACATCTCTACAATAACGAGTCTATCACCCTATGCAAGTCTAGCCTCAAGTCGTAACATGAAATAAAGGAATTTAAATGAGCAAAGATAACTCAAATAGTACAATTATAGCATGGCATGAACCTAAGTCTACCCGTACATAATCAGGAATTCTAGCATACGCACGGATACTCGTCACCTCATACGTGCGTAGCTCCCACAACATGTAGCACATAAGAATATAACACCTACGTGGTAATTTCCCCCTCACAAGGTTAGACATGAGACTTACGTCACTCCGAAGTTCCATAACCGACTCCAACGCCTCTCTAACACCTCAAACCAAATTCCCATCGATCCGAACTAGTCAAACAATCATAAAAAACCAATAGAAATATACTCCAACATCATAATTAATTTATTTATAATAATTTCCAACTCCGCTAAAAAAGTCAATAAAGTCAACCTTGGGTCCACGTTCTCGGATTCCGAAAAGTATTGAAAATAAATATTACCCATAACTCATATGGTCTATATCCAGAAAATCATCCAATTTCGTCCAAGAATCGACCATCAAATCAAGGATTTACCATTTCTCAACTTTGGGGCTCAAAATCCCAATTTATTCAATCAAAACACGGATAAAAATAATAACCAACGAAAATAAAAATGGATAAACATCAAAATAAAGGTCGGATATTTGACCCCTTGTTTATAAGAGAACAACGCCATGAAAATCACCTCAAATGGAGCTATAGAACTCAAGATATGCCCAAAATAGTAAAATTCTCGGTTTAAAACATTGTCTAGATGATTTTTCTTCATTGCCTTTGTGGGATACCTTCGCGTTCGCGAAGAGCAATTTTTCGCGTTGACCAGTCAACCCAGAAATATTTCTTCGCGTTCGCAAAGAACAAAGATTCGCACCAGAAATCGGCAATTTTGTCCGACACGAAAATTGGTATAACTCTCTCATACGACATCGGAATTCGACGATTGTTGTTGCTATGGATCCGTAATTACGATATTTAATCCAATCATATATCAAAGTTCATTTTCCCAATATATTTCCCTTTATGACCAAATAAACGACGCTGAAACATCAAATAAGAGCGTGACACTATCCAAACACATTTGAAACACACCAGAGGCCTCCGGGACCCCATCCAATCACACAAAATATTCTCAAAATATAACACGAACCTACCCGAGGCCTCAAATCACACCAAAAAATATCAAAACCATGAATCGATGATCGAAACCTTCTTTAAACTTTCAAACATTCAAACTTCGACGAATGCATCCGGTTCATACTTAAATATTCCCGAATGATGCCAAACTTTGCGTGCAAGTCACAAATCACAATACGAACTATTCCAATGCTCGGAAATTCAAACGGACATCCATAACATAAAAATCCACTTCAAACCAAACTTATGAAATTTTAACACCTTCAAAATGCCAACTTTCCATAATAAGTGCCAAGATGCTTCTGGACCACCCGATACTCAACCAGAACACACACTCAAGTCCGAAATTATCATACGAACCTATTGGAACCTTCAAATCTCGATTTCGAGGCTGTTTACTCAAAAGTCAAACTTTAGTCAATTCTCCCAACTTAAAGCTTCTGAAATTAGAATTTTCTATCCGAATCAACTCTGAACTTCCCGAAATTCGATTCCGACTATGCGTACAAGTCATAAAATATGAAGTGAAGCCACTCAAGGCCTCAAACCGTTGAGCGACGCGTTAGAGCTCAAAACGACCGATCGGGTTGTTACATTATCCCCCACTTAAACATACGTTCATCTTCGAACGTTCCTAGGACTATCCGTAGTTGTCCAAAATCACTATTTAACACCTCGTGCACCTACCTGTGCCACCACAACCCATGTGAGCACATTAGCTCGAGCCAAACTGAATATCCTCCCTATAACCTTAGCTAACAAGCCTTAGAGCTAAATTCCAACATCCAGATATCTCCACAAGACCTGATTCTAACATACGAACACGTCATCAATCCCTACACACTGTACCAAAACCTGATCATGGACCTATGCTGAAATCACACCATGCACCACATAAGTCGACTACCCATAATAACATCCTCCGACCATAATAGCTGAAATTCCACGAATCTGATGCACGCAATACACCTCATGACACATATAAGCCCTGTTCCAACTATTGCAATGCTTCCACGACAAAATAGATGCGTAGAAACTCATTACCACCTGCCAAATTAATAAATCATTGGGGTCTCTCCACCTGACAAGAATCATTACCTCATTCTGAACTGAATAACGATATTTTCTCCTTAATATACCCTACATAAATCCGATCGTACTGACCTCAAGTCTAATAACCTCGTCTCACCCAGTACAAGCTACTCGGGCAATAAACCACCTCACACACCGTCTAAAATCTCATACAGCACCAACAAGCTACAACTTAAATATGATACATAAGGAAGAACGAACTCTGGAAAAGAACTACCCAACCCGTGTAACGAATAAAACAACTGAAAAGATGCTATAAACTTTTCTCAAGGAATGAGAAACAAAATACACAAAAATAAGTATAGGAAATCGTACTTAACATCTCACTGTTACGGCATGCAACCCGATCAAAGCATGACATCATTGCGGCATGCAAACCGATCCGAACATGATACCGTTGCGGCATGCAACCCGATCCAAACAATATACATATGGTGGCGTGCCACCCAATCCACACATAACAATAAATAAGGAAGTGGCCATCAAGCCATAATGCTTATTCCTACAAAATACTCGAATATCGACCACAAACATGCCAAGTGCAAAAATATAACCCTGGGGAGACAGATAGAGCCATACAACTAAGGTGCAATAAATGACCTGCATCTCGAGAACCATCCTGCTCATATAACACCACTACACGAGATCACAACACATGTGTGAATAATCAAGCTATCTCATAACCCACATGGCACAATAGAGTATTACATGGAATAGATGACGACGGGAATACATCCAATGCCCGAAGACTCCCCCGCAAGCAATGCTATGCCGAACGAACACATCTGACCTGATGTAGAACACACATTCACATTAGACCCACCAACGGACCCCAAGCCAATTCTGATCATCCCATACTGGGCCAACAGCCTTTCAAGGATCCACAATGGCCCTATTCATGACACACACGAGCAGTCGTCCCAATCCGGAACAAACTCCCACAATTCACAAACAAAGGAATAGAGCGCCTTCCAGACATAAACTCTCACATTAATGATAGTACCATAATCTCCATGATTGGTTTCAATCTTTAACAATCAAGTGACTAATATGTCACACTTATATAATTTTCCGGTAGGATACGCTCCCATGACCTTCCGCACCATGTAGAAAAGTCTGGACCTCCTCACCACCAACCGTACTAATTTTGTAAAGCCAACTAAGAGTCCGCAAATCAATACAAAAAGCCTCTTATGCATGACACCGTTCTCAGGTGACACTAAAGAAAATGCCAGCTTACTCTGAACATCTGAATTCTTCCCTGCTCATACGGGCTCGTGACATTCTTGCCAACACCAAACCGCAACCTTGATCCTTAACTTCCAATTCCCATGTAGCTTACTGCACCTATCGCGTCGCTATGCGAGAGTACAAGAATTCATCATAACCCATGAACTACTAGTAGAATAAACAATTCATTGGCTAGAATCCCTTTCACGCAACTCATTTCAGAAAAACCATTGCAACACGTAACTGAATTCCCATAACCCTAGAAAATACAAACCTCGAGTCATGGTTTAAACCGTCATAACTCTTTCGGGATCTAGTTATACATAACAGGGCCATTAGAATCAAATACCTCTCAAATAAATCAAATTATGGTGGGTGTCAAGCCCTCACGTACAACCAACAACCAACTGTATAACTTAATGCGCCGAAGGAACTGATCATTACCACAATCATGCTGATTCATACCATTACCAACCGACCCAACTTCCTCTAATTTACTCTTAACATGCCTTGTAAATAATAATAATAGCTCCATTCAAAAACATAACGAAACTTGATCAACAGTCATCACGAGTGACTCAAATCACGAGATCTCATTGTCTCAATACCTACTGCTAAAACTCGATCCTTAACCACACAATGGATCTAAAATCCTTAGACACCGCGCTTACTTCCTTAAACCCATTAGAACCACTAATGGGAGTCACCCACTGTGACCTGGTCCCGAGTATAATAAAACTCTAACGCTTTGTTAGCACATGAACACTCCCAAAGAAGCAACCAGATAAATTCTTTTCATTGCACATCACATCCACAAGAAGCATAAACTCTGAGTCTTCCCAAAACATGCACGTGAATTGATAAAGCAAAATATAACACATATTCGTCAAGTTCTTAGCTCGAATTACCCCTGATGTTTTCTTTTCTTAGTCATAATTAATCCACCAATGCATCGATAACCAGAAACCGCACAAGCAAACAACCACGAGATCCAATCGTAGGCGGTGGTCTCCCCCACTTAGCTTTAAGCTACAATCACATAAATCTAGAGCCCGCAAAGATTCCTCTTTCTCAATTACCATGATCTCGCACCGTTAACCCGCCACATTTCTCATAATATCTTGTTAAACTTCTCATGAAAATTCCAAATTATCAGCCACGATCGCATATTTGACCTTTTGCCGGGTAGTAAGTAGAACTCCTCGTAGAAACTTTATCAAAATCACGCAACCGCTAACTTGCTCACAGGAGATATCCCACCGGTGGAATTCCATACCGATATCTTCCAACAACGCTGCACTGGGTATAACTACCACAAAATCAGTAAACTCTCTTATGCCCATGCTCACCCACCAACTATAAAAGTTTGTTCATTCCCCATTGACATCGTTTGAAAGTCCGACAACACATTTCCAAACTCGAAGTCACGTCGTATCCCATAACAAAAATCAAGCTTTTACACCCCTCTTCATTCTAAGAACACTCATTTATGTCATATTCAACCTTACCCAGCATAGTATCCAACATCCCAAATAGAATCCATGGACCTAGTCACTGTTTACCACGATTCCCAAATCGCTCTAAACATTTCTCAAGGCATATGGCTATCCAACCACAGAATCCATATGGTACTCTTCCACTCTCACTTCGGTTAAACCGTCTCCTCTAAGAAACTTCTCGACCTCTGATTTTCGTACTTGACCTGCTAGCAATTCAACCACTGCGAGACACCTCCCACCATGTCCTTCCTCATCCTTCGCTGCCCAAATGCTGCCCCAAATCAAAATCCTTCTCTGTAGCACCTGAACTAATAAATTGCTACCAACTCTAAGCCTCCTCAAAGATTATTTCCCTCGAGTCATCAACATTAGAAGCACTGATTCGACTCTGAAGCCAACATATACCGCCATATCTGATAACCGCTGCTTAGGCACCATTCTACAACACCCTGCCCCAAAGGAAAATAAAATGAGGCCCTAACACCCATAGGCCGTAATGTGTTCCAACAAGGATGGCGACGCCACACCACAAATAAGAATTCCACCATGCTTAGAAATATCAAGTCTCGTTACTCCATCAACCAGATCCCGAACAACCATACTCCAATTGCCTTTCCTCCGCTGAAATTAAATGTTGAACCACTAAACCATGCACTGAAAAATCCTCCTTTCGAGTCATTCACTACCTCGACACATGAACAAGAACCCTACCATTACACCTACACTGTACAATAACAACACATGAACATCATAATAATCTGAGCATAGCCCCAAAACCATAGGAAAAACAAGTACTAGGTTGAAACGACAGAACACCCTTCCGCAAAGCGATGATAATAGCCTGCCCGAATAAGCAGGGAGAAACATCCTACACCATGACTGCAGTACCACAACAACTCCTCGGTCCCCAATTGGTAACAAGTGCTCTACGCCGCGTTTAATTGAGTAGAAATGAAATGAAGGCATAAGCTTTAGTGGAATCAAATCGCACGATGAGGAATCAAGAAGGGAAGTTCTTCTAACATCCCTGTAGCCTCTCGAAGATAATTACAAACGTCTTCGTACTAATCCGCAAGACTCTACTAGACTCGCTCATGACTCGTGATACCCAAGTGAACCTAGAGCTCTGATACCAAGCTGTTGTAACGACCCAATTTGTCATTTTGAGAACTAGCATTCCGTTCGGTGGTTTAAGGTCTTGTGAATCTTTGAAATAGGTATTATGACTTGCGAGGGTGGTCAAGTTTGGTTTTACGGATGATTCAGGATTTAATTGAAAGAACAATTCTTGTTTTGGAAGCTTAAGTTGAAATAATTGACCGGATAATGAATTATATGAAAACGACCCCAAAATGGAATTTTAATGATTATAATAGCACTGTATGGTGATTTTGGACTTAGGAGCGTGTCCAAAAATAATTTTGGAAGTCTGTAGTGGAATTTGGCTTGAAATGGCAAAATTTGAATTTTTGGAAAGTTTGAACAGGGAGTTGACTTTTTGATATCGGGGTCGAAATCCAGTTCTGAAAATTTTCATAGCTTCATTGCATCATTTATGAATTGTGTGCAAAATTTAAGGTCAATCGGACGTGATTTGATAGGTTTTGGTGTTTAATGTAGAAGTTGGAATTTCGTAGTTTCATTAAGCTTGAATTGGGGTATGATTCGTGATTCTAGCATTGTTTGATGTAATTTGAAGTTTCGACTAAGTTCGAATGATGTTTTAGGAATTGTTGGTATGAATTGACAGGTCCTGAGGGACTTGGTTGAAGTTTTGGATCATTGGTTGGGAGACAAGTAAAGTTAAGAAATTTGGGAGTTTGATCATGGTCAATATCAAGTCAAGACGACCTCTTTTCAGTGTTTTGAGTGCGTGAGCAGGTCCGTAGCAAGTTTTATGATTGAAATTCGTATATAGTTTGTGTCCGGGAGTATCCGGATGAGTTTCAGGGTGGTTTCAGATCATTTCGGAGAAGTTTGAGTTTGCTAGTTTCTGGTGAGGTACTGTTCATTCACAATTGCGAACCATTTATCGCAATTACAAAAACACTTTTCATTCGCAATTGCGAACCATTTATCGCAATTGCGAAAATGCTGTTCATTCGCAATTGCAAACCATTTAACGCAATTTGCGAAAACACTCTTCATTCACAATTGCGAACCATTTATCACAATTGCGAAAACACTGTCCATGGGAGGTACTGTTCATTCGCAAATGCGAAGTTTTTGTCACCAAATGCGAAGTTTTTGTCCGCAAATGCGAACTTGGATAAAATGTTTAAGATCTGAAAATGGGACTTCGTCCCATTTTCTATTTTTGACGAATTGGAGCTCGGGAAGAGGCGATTTATGGAGGATTTTCAAGGAAAACCGCGTGGTAAGTATTCTTAACTCAATTTTGGTTAAAATACCTGAATCCATTGATGTTTTTATCCCAAAATCACTGAATTGGGTTGAAAATGGTAGATATTTTAATAGACTTTAACTGAGGTATTGGAGGTCGAGTTGATGTCGGAATTTGGTAAAATTTGTATGGTTGGACGAACGTTCATATTTCATAACTTTTGTTGGGTTCCGAGATATGGTCCCCACTATCTTTTTTGGGTAAAATTTCGGATTTTTATGGAAAAATTGTATTTTCATATGGAATAATTCCTATAATTTTTATGGGCTGAAACGAATTAATTGTGACTAGATACGAGGCTTTCGAAGACCAATTCTTGAGGCACGGGCATATCGGAGTGAGAATTACACTATTCGAGGTAAGTAACACTTCTAAACTTGGTTCTGAGGGTATGAATCCCCGAATTGGTATTATATAAATTATTTGAAGGTGATGCACACGATATTTGACGAGCGTGTGGATGTGCACCATATACATTATGACTTGAATAAATCCCGTGAAGTTGTAAAATTAAAGAATCATGTTATTATCTGAACATGTTCCACGTGTTAGAGAAATGGAGATGAAGCTCTTATTAAATATCATGTTTAGGCTATGTGCCGATCTTTTGGGACCCATGGGGTCATGTTGCTGTTGAATTAATTGTTTTAAAAATGTACATTTCACACTCAGTCATATGCATCCATTGTGAGGATATTTATGGAATCGAGGTTGCCCGCCTGCAGTAGGCCATATCGGCTTTATATATATTATTGTTATTATGGGATCGGGCTGCACGCCGCAGCAGACCTTATAGGCTTTATTATTATGGGATCGAGCTGCACGCCGCAACAAGCCTTATAAGCTTTATTATTATATGGATTGGGGTTGCCCGCCTGCAGCAGGCCTTATAGGCTTTATTATTATATGGATTGGGGTTGCCCGCCTGCAGCAGGCCTTATAGGCTTTATTATTATATGAATCGGGGATGCCCGCCTGCAGCAGGCCTTATAGGCTTATTTATTATACGGATCAGTACTGAGAGACTGAGTATTAGTCGATGTGTGTGTGTGTGTGTGTGTGTATATATATATATATATATATATACTGGATGGAATATCCCTAGGCCGAATTAGCCATAAATAGTACCAAGTGACCGAATGATTTGTGACCGGTATTACATGAGATCTTTCCAGTGAGATGTCATATTCCTCATATCATGCAGTATTGATCCTCGGGCCCACGTGCCAAGATTCCGAAATTTTTCGAAGATAAACTTTACCCATGACGCCACGAACTCAAATATATGAATTATTTCAATTCCATGTCCAATTTTGTAGTTAAAATTCAAAAATACTAATTTCTAAGTTTTATACCAAAATCCTAAATTTCTACTAATTTTCATGTTTAAATCCTTATAGAATCAAAGTATTTAACTTATAATAAGTGAGAATAACTCACCTCACAATAGATGATGAAATTCTCCCCTCCAATAGCTCCAAAAATCGCCCAACCAAATGAAAATGTGAGAGAAATGGGCTAAGTCTCGGATTACAAATACCCCACTGCCCAGCGACTTTCGCACCTGTGGACGAATTTGTCGCACCTGCTATCTCGATTTTGCGAGGAAAAGCTTGGTTCTGCGAAGTACACTGCCCAGCTGCTCCAGTGTACCTGCGGCAGAATGTCCGTTTCTGCGTAAACGCAGGTGCGAGCCACCATTGCGCTTTTGTTCTCCTTCAGCCCAAGGCCCCTTCCCGCTTCTATGACCAACAGCCCGCACCTGCATGCTCGAAGGTGTAGAAATTCCCTGGCACCTGCACAACCACAGCCTCTCACCCAAAACCGCTTCTGCGACCCCTTCTCCGCATCTGTGACTTCGCAGGTGCGGAATTTCCTCGCACATGCGCCCCCAAACCTTCTTCATGAAAATATCACATGCGTCGACGCCCTATGCACCTGCGTGACCGCACCTGCGGCCACTCCTTCCTCAGGTGCGATTACACCAGTCTTCAGCAGCAACAACATCTCCTCAAATCCAAATTCCAATCCGTTTTCAATCCATTTCAAACTCGAGGCCCCCGGGACCCCATCCAAATGTACCAACACATCCCAAAGCGCGATACGGACTTAGTCAAAGCCTCAAATCATGTCAAACAACATCAAAATTATGAATCGGCGGATATCACATGCGACGACGCCCTGTGCACCTGCGGCCACTGCTTCCTCAGGTGCGATTACACCAGTCTTCAGCAGCAACAACATCTCCTCAAATCCGAATTCCAATCCGTTGTCAATCTATTTCAAACTCGAGGCCCCCGGGACCCCATCCAAATGTACCAACACATCCCAAAAAGCAATACGGAATTAGTCGAAGCCTCAAATCATGTCAAACAACATCAAAATTATGAATCGGCGGCAAAAAACCTTTCTTTCAACTTTCCAACCTCCAAACTTCGTCGAACGCATCCGAATTACGCTTAAACATTCCGGAATGACGCCAAAATTTATACACAAGTCACAAATCATGATACGAACCTATTCCAAGGCTTGGAACTCCAAATGGATATCAATAACATCAAAATCCAGTTCAAACCAAACTTATGAAATCCTAAAACTTCCAAAATGCCAACTTTCCATAATAGGCGCCGAAATGCTTTCAGACCACCCGATATTCAACCCGAACATACGCACAAGTCCGAAATCATCATACAAACCTATTGAAACCTTCAGATCCCCATTCCGAAGTCGTTTACTCAAAAGTAAAACCTTAATCAACCCTTCCAACTTAAAGCTTTCGAATTTAGAATTTTCTTTCCAAATCAACTCCGAACTTTCCGAAATTTAATTCGGACCACACGTACAAGTCATAATACCTGAAGTGGGACTACTCAAGGTCTCAAACCACATATCGATGCGCTAGAGCTCAAAACGACCGGTCGAGTTGTTACACTAATAAAATGAAATAAATGTCTAACACGTTTGATTGGTTAATGTGATTTGTTTGAGAACTAAATATATCCTAATGTCTTATTAATGGTTAACTGGATAAAGTTAAGTTGTAGTCCTGAAGAAATATGTGATTAAACTTTGTGCAATTCATTATATCAAAACTTATACTATTACATGAGATTTTTACCCACTTGATTTTATCATTTTAATTTAAAAATATTTTAAGTTTTAATAGAAATATAATTATTAATCAAACTCCAAACCTCAAACCCCAAAATGATATAACCTTATACATTGTTTAATTACATATGATAGTGTTTATATTTTATTATCGGATAAATGAGTCAAATAAAGTTAATTGTTAGTTTCAGTTAAATATATAATTATATTTCAAGTCCAAAACTACCCAACGGAGCTAGCGTAACCATCAAAACTCTATTCTGAAGTCATTTAATCATAGATCAATATCTGGTCAATCATTTCAACTTAAGCTTTCAACCTTGAGACTAAGTGTCTTATTCCATTCTGAATTCACTCCGAACTTAAACCAACTACCCTGGAATGTCACATAACAAATATAAAGTACAAAATGAGCAGTAAATGGGAAAACGAGGCTACAAATCTCAAAAATGACCGGTCGGCTTGTTATACCTCAATCTAGTAGTCCACCACCCATCACCCGCTTCTCTGCCCTAAAAAACACAGGAGCTCTTAATTCAGAAACATGCAGCATGAACAAGAAGATTAACCAAGAGAAAAATGTTCAAAGGAGACAAAAGGACTAGTATAAATTACTACATAGCAGCGAAATTGAAGGTATATCGTTTCTCTTCTCTTCAAATCTTTACTTAGAGAAATCAATTCTCAAAATGTTTCCCAAAATTTTGGTCAATGCACCCATCTTGTCTGACCGGATCCGAAATAGATCCCACACCCTTACCTATGTCAGTGTCATGTCGACACAGGTTCGGCACCTAAATTGCCGTGTCCGAGCAACTTAGGTTCAAAGTGCACAAATGTTGCACCACAAGGAGATGGGTACTCAAGTCCTCCCCATGCTGTACAATTATCATTCACTAACTATTCCACGCAAATCAAGTAATTGAACATGGCGAAGTGATGTAACCTTAGTGCAAGCAAGTAACACATGGTCCTTAATCTCTACAACTAATACACTACACTAGCTAATTCTAACAAAGTGATACAACATACATAATACAGGATGCATGGTGTGGGTGGTGTAGTTATGGCATGCGAACATTAAAGACAAGCTTCGGGTTATGTAAAACCACCCCCAAACACCCCACACTTAGCCTGACATCACATATAACTACATTCGGCTACTCAGACTTCACCAGTGCACAATTTACTCTTTCAAGCATTTTATCAAGCACATAGTGGTCATTAAGTGTGTGCACTCCAATTCAACAATGGTGGAACATGGTAGTCCTCCCAAATTTTAAACAAAATAGAGGGAATTGTAGTTTACACACTCCGTATACAACTTCAAAACTAGTGTTTAACAACCAATTTTATTCCACAATAGGGCCACCCACCATAGAAAATAAGTTCTAAGAAGCAACTTATAGGGGAATTTGGCTTGGGTCGTTTAGAAGGGGGGATGGGAAATATAATCCACAAAATAAAAGAAAAAGGGAGATGGGGGAACATACCTGGAGGGATTGGAGATGAATGTAAGAAAGAAACTAGAAAAGTGAGATGGAGATAGAGAGAGAAGCGGGCAGAGAGAGATAGAGTAGCGGGGAGAACGGGTGAGAAAGAGAGAGAGAGAGATTTAGGGGTTAGAGTTATTTTTTAATTTGAGTGGAGATGGGTATGGGTTATTAGGTATGGGTTATTAGGTGAGGGTAGATGGGTATTCGGGTCGGGTTTTATGGTTTAATGGGTGTTTTAACTAATAATGTGGAAAAGAAAAGAAAACAAATTTAAACATTACCTTCCACCCCCCAACCCAGCGCGTCGCGCTAGGAAAAAAACCTTTTGTTTTGTGCGCCCCAAGTAGCGCCCAAAGTAGCGTTGGGCGCTACTTTTGTGATTTTCTGCCTTTATTTTTAAAACTTAAATCCCCGATCCCCCGAGCACTTAATATATCCATTTATTTCACATCCCACACCATTCTACCTATGATTTCTATGATTACAAAGAAAATAACAACTCTAGTCTACTCTAACTAAAAAAACAAAAAGCTAAGCTACAAAAATAATAAAAATTGGGTTGCCTCCCAAAAAGCGTCTGATTTAACATCGCGGCACGACGCAGGGCCTCGCTTACTCATCAGCGAGTATTACTTTGTACTTCTGATGATCAGTGACACCTCCTAATAGTGCTTTATTCTTTGCCCATTCACTAAAAAGTTTCTTTCACCGTTTAAAGCGCGCAACTCAAGTGCACCATAAGGAGTGACTCTCACCGCCTCAAATGGACCTGACCACCTTGATTTAAACTTCCTAAGAAATAGCTTAAGCCTAGAATTGAACAATAGTACCTTTTGGCCTGGTTCAAAGTGACGTAGATTGATACGCTTATCATGCCGTCTTTTTGTTTTCTCTTTGTAAAGCTTAGCATTTTCATAGGAGTGCAGCCTGAAATCATCTAACTCATTCAACTACAAGAGACTCTTCTCGCCCGCGGCTTCAAAGTCCATATTTAACTTTTTAATCGCCCAATACACCTTCCCATAAACAAGCTTATATGGGGATGCCCCAATTGGTGTTTTGTATGCAGTTATATATGCCCACAAGGCATCATCTAGCTTTCCAGCCCAATCTTTCCTGTTCACACTCATTGTCTTCTCTAATATCTGCTTTATTTCTCTGTTGGACACTTCAACTTGTCCACTTGTTTGCAGATGATATGTTGTGGAAACTCTATGGTGGACCCCATATTTGGCTAGAAGGTTATTCAACAACCGATTGCAGAAATGTGTCCCTTCATCACTAATCAAGGCATGTGGAGTCCCAAACCTTGAGAATATGTTTTTCTTCACAAAAGTAGCTACCACCTTGGCATCCTTGGTTGGAAATGTGATCACATCTACCCATTTTGACACGTAGTCAAACGCTAGCAAGATGTATTTGTTTTATATAGACAATGGAAATGGTCCCATGAAGTCTATCCCCCACATATCACAAATCTCTACCTCCTGGATGTTATTCAAAGTCATCTCATGCCTCTTCGTGATTGTTCTTGTTCTCTCACACTAATCATACTTCTTAACATATGAATAGGCATCCATGAAGAATGTTGGCCAACAGAACCCAGACTATAAAACCTTTGCAGCTGTCCTATCGCCTACATGATGGCCCCCATAAGGTGAGGTATGGCAGTCATACAACACTAATTTTGCCTCTTTTTTAGGAATGCATCTCCTCATCAACTGATCAGCACATTGTCTGTACAAGAATGGCTCATCCCACTAGTAAAAGTTCACATAATAAAGAAACCTCTTCCTAGCCTCAGATTGAATTTCAGTAGGAAACACTCCACTCACAATACAATTCACATAGTTCGTGTCCCATGGAGGAGAGTCGTGGGTGATAGCAAAACGTTGCTCATAAGGAAATGTCTCTTTAATTTTCCACCTTCCTCCACTTGCTCATGATTTTTTGGCCTTGATAGATGGTCGGCTACTTGGTTTTATGTGCCCTTCTTATCTCGTATTTCTACATCAAATTCCTACAACAACAACACCCAACGCATCAATCTAGCCTTGGATTCCTTTTTTGTAAATATATACCTTATTGCCACATGATCAATATGGACTATAACTTTTGTCCCCACCAAGTAAGCCCAAAATTTCTCAAAGGGCTACACAACTGCCAACAACTCCTTTTCAATGGTGGTGTAATTCAGCTGTGCATCATCAAGAGTCTTACTCGCATAGTATATGGAGTCTTGTCCTTCCTCTATCCTAGCACTGCTCCAATAGCATGGTCACTGGCGTCGCTTATAAGTTCAAATGGTAAGGACCAATATGGTTCCATAATAATAAGGGCAACCACCAACTTCTATTTGAGTTCCTCGAATGTTTTCAAGCAGGCTTCATCAAAATTGAAGGTCACATCCTTTTCAAGCAACATGCACAATGGAGTAGCAATTTTTGAAAAAACTTTAATAAATCGTCTACAAAAACTCGCGTGTCCCCAGAAACTCCAGACGCCCTTTACAGAGATGGGTGGACGTAATTTTACAACCGCCTCTACCTTCGCCTTATCAACTTCAATGCTACTCTTTGACACTCTATGTCCCAACACGATGCCCTCTTGCACCATTAAATGGCACTTTCCCAATTTGGCACCAAATTTGTTTACAACGTGCCAACACCTTGCCCAAATTCTTCAAACAATCATCATAAGAAGACCAAAAGATTGAAAAATTATCCATGAAGACTTGTACAAATGTTTCCACCATATTAGTAAAAATGTCCATCATGCACCTCTGAAAAGTAGCCGGTGCATTACAAAGACCAAATAGCATTCGCTTGAAAGCAACAGTACCACAAGGACATGTGAAAATTGTTTTCTCCTGATCCTCCGGGCATATGATAATATGGTTGTACCTCGAATAACCATCAAGGAAGAAATAGTACTCATACCCAGCCAACCTATCCAACATTTGGTCAATCAATGGAAGTTGGAAGTGGTCCTTGCAGGTTACTTTGTTAAGACTTTTGTAGTCAATGCAAACTCTCCACCCCATCACGGTGCGAGTAGGAATTAGCTCATTTTTCTCATTCCCTACAACAGTCATCCCCCCCTTTTAGGCACACATTGCATTGGGCTTACCCAGTTGCTGTCATAAATAGGAAAGATGATACCTGCATCAAGCCACTTAATTACTTCCTTCTTCATAACATCCTTCATAATAGTATTTAACCTACTTTGTTTCTCAACATTGGGGCGGTGTCCATCTTCCAAAACAATTTATGCATGCAAAATGATGGATTGATCCCCTTGATATCAGCAATTGTCCACCCAATAGCTTTTTTATGCTCACGAAGCACTCTTAGCATCTTTTCTTCTTGCAAATTGGTCAAGTTGGATGAGATAATCACTTGCAACATTTCAGAATTTCCCAAGTAAGCATAGCGCAGATGCGCTGGAAGAGGCTTAAGCTCTAGCTTTGGAGCTTCTTCAACAGATGGTTTAGGAGGGGTCAGAGTAACAAGTCTGTCCAACTCTTCAAATCTCTAAGCCCATGGACATACTTGCAAGACATGTTAAGGACTTGCTCAATTTCTTCCATATCATCTTCACTTTCTTCTTCATGCCCCATCAAAACTCGTTCAAGAGGATCTATGGGGCTCATATACCGCACCAATGAAGTCACATCACTTTACACCACAAAAATCATGGATAGCTCTTCATAGTGGGCTGGCAAACTGAGTGCTTTATACACATTGAATACATTCACTTGATCACCCACTCTCATTGTCCTATTTTATTAAAAAACAACAATAATAGCTCGGCTCATGGCTAATAATGGACGCCTCAAAATAAATGGGACTTCCTGATCAGGCCCATAGTCTAAGATAATGAAATTAGCAGGGAATATAAAAGAACACACTTGAACTAACACATCTTCAAGCACCCCTTCAAGATGAGCAAGGGAGCGATCGGCCAACTGTAGAATCACCGTAGTTGGGCACGGCTCACCCAACCCCAACTGTCTTAAAATAGATAGCGGCATCAGATTGATGCTCACCCCAAGATCACACGAAGCTCGCCCGACTGCGTGCTTACCAATCAAGATTTGGATAGTGAAACTACTTGGATCCTTCAATTTCTTAGGTATCTTGCTTTGAATTCTTGAGCTACATTCTTCAGTGAGTGCCACAGTCTCAAACTCGGCCAACCTCCTCTAATTTGCCACTATGTCTTTGATATATTTGGCATATTTGGACACTTCTTTAAAGATGTCTACCAGCGGAATGTTAGTTTGCATCTACTTCAAAATATCAAAAAACTTTTTATAAGCAGCATTATCCTTTAGTTTCTGCAATCTCTGAGGGAAAGGAGGTGGTGTCCTTGCAACTAGTGGTTAGGTTTGCTTTGCCACCGCCTCTCCAACTGGCTTCTCTGACTCCTTTGCTTTTTCTGATTCTACTTCTCTGGTGTCATGTTTTTTATTAAATGTCACTTGCTTTCTCTTTTTTAATGGGACTTCTTCTAACTATCTCCCATTCCTCAATGGCACCGCATTAATAGATGCCTTAGGATTAGCCTCAATGTCGCATGGAAGATCTCCAACTGGTCGAATATTTTGGGTGCTGGCAAGTTGCCCAATTTGTCTCCCCAAATTTTAAATAGTTGTAGAGTGGGCTGCTGCCTGGGCCTGTTGATCAACCATCAATTTCTTTAGCATCTCCTCAATGTGACTCATCGGGTTTGTAGGTTTTTCAGCCTGTGGTGGTCTATATTGCTGTTGAGGAGCTTGTGGCCTATACTGATTTTGAGCACCTTGGTTTCCACCCCAATAGAAGTTTGGGTGGTTCCTCCATTTAGGATTGTAGTGTTCCCATATTGGTTTGTCTGGCCCATATTTGCATTACCCACAAAACATACAGACTCTGAATTAGCTGGGCATAAGTTCTTGTGTGACCCTCTCTACATACTTCACAAAATATCTGAACCCGTTGCACTGGTTGAGCTTGTTGCTTGTTAAAAACCAAGGTCAACTTATTGACTTGGTTGGCCAATGTGGTAACCTGCACTAAAAATACAGAAATAACATCTAACTCGAGGACCCTGCAGATTTTTGAACGGTGTGTCTGCCCATCTCTCCTTGACAATCAGGATTACTTTTGGAGAATTTGTTCAATAAGAAACAAATTTTATTAAAGCTTTTCTCCAACACTTAACCTCCCGCTACAACATTCACCACAATTTTTGTCTCCATATGGAGCCCTTCTACGAAGGTGTGAGCTTACACTTCATTTCTCTAGTTGTGATGAGGACAATCTCTGAGAAGCCCCTTGAACCTCTCCCAAGCTGAATATAAAGACTCCCCCGATTTCTGCTTAAAGGTGACTATATCACTTCTAATCTTTGCAATTTTTCCTGAAGAAAACAATCGTGCTAAAACTTTCCTCTCCAGATCATGGCATGATGTAATAGAATTAGTTGGTTCCTCCTTCAACAACCGATTTTCTTCGCCCAATAGAGAAAATGGGAACATTGTGAGCCTCACATAGTCTGGAGTGACTCTGTTAGTCATATAAGTATCACTAATATCCAAGTAGTTCAGGATGTGTTGTTGTGGATCCTCGTGTGGAAGACCTATAAACTGCCCATTTGCATGTAGTAATTGGATCATGTTCTGTTTTAACTCAAAGTGCCCAGTGATTTCGGGCTTCATAATATTGGAGGTGACATTAGCAATGCTGGGCTTCGCCACCTCCTGAACAACCATATGTTGCTCCTCTGGCATGTTCATATATAATTGAACAAGTGCCTGAAGATTATCTATGTCCCTTGCTTCACTCAACCTCCTGCAAAATGTTCTCTCAGGTTCGGGGTCAAAGCCTTGAAGTCTATCCTGGCTTCTGACCCTTCGCATTCAATCAAAGTTCCTGAGAGCAAAACAACCAATACGAAACGTTAGACTTGACTAAATAAACAACTAAAGTAAAAGCTAGTAAAATAGTCAATATTCAAGTCCCTGGAAAAGGCGCCAAAAACTAGTTCCTCCCAAACGCACACATAAGTATACGTGGTCGTACAAGTATTAAAGTGATAAATTGAGTGTCGAACCCACAGAGACTTGTGTTAAATACCCACTAGTTTCACCAAGAGTATTATTCAGTCGAGTCAATCAGAGTTCAAAAGTGTGATTATACTAAGCTACGATTCTAACTAGTAACTAATTAATCAAGCAGCAAAATAGTTGTTGTGTACTCAGTGGAGATGAATATTCCAGAGTTATGATCGATTCACCAATCCTATTGCGTTCTAATTAACTGTACCTTTCATACAATTCACTCATGGTTGCTAATCAATCGAATAATTGCTCTCGTAGTATTCTCCTGAATTACTACTCACCTATTCAAAATAGATTAACACATATATTTCTATGGAATCAATCTATTAAGAACGCATTAAGATTACGGTATTAAATTGAGTATGGTGACTAGGTATATTTCTATCCTAACCACAAATTTTTCCCACTCAGGTTAAGATCATGCCCTCTTCAATTCTTCTCTAATATAGACGTAGCATTCCCAAGCATAGCATAGAAGATAGTAAATAGAGCATAACTGTTGGCCAGACAATTAAGCAATTAATCACAGAATTGAAGAAACAACCATATATTAGCAATTGTAATCAAGGTTAAGTCAACGTCAAAAAATAATATTCATGACTAAATCACAACCCCAGAACTATGGGTTTTAGCCATTCATGATAAGATCAAAACAAATTCACAAGTGTTGAATAATTGAGAATACAAAGAAAAGATGAAGAAAGACTGAGAATCCTTGCTCCCGAGTGTTCCGCGTGCGTATTTTTCTCTCAAAGTGGTGTCCCTCCCCCTCCAAAATATGTTTAGACTTGCTTTTATATGAGTTGGAGGGAGGGGGGGTTCTTGGGTCGAAATAACCTTGTCCCGGTCGAGATAGGAGAATTTCCTATCATCAGCGCCCAAGGTAGCGTGGGGCACTAGCCCTG
Source organism: Nicotiana otophora (assembly GCA_000715115.1). Taxonomy (NCBI): domain Eukaryota; kingdom Viridiplantae; phylum Streptophyta; class Magnoliopsida; order Solanales; family Solanaceae; genus Nicotiana; species Nicotiana otophora. Next base: position 3,363 of record AWOL01S0089043.1, on the reverse strand, counting down.
ACGCTGGGACCTTTGGAAATTATAACTTCTGTGCCACAGGTAGCGCCCCACGCTAGCCTGGGCGCTACTCTGTGGCCTTTTGCCCATTTCGTTCCTTTTTGCTTCCAATCTCACCCCTTCATCCCACATTACCTCCGGATGATTCCTACACATAAAAATACCATGAAATATCGCAAATCATTACATTTCACATCTGAAATGTACGAAACATGAGTAAAATGCTAGGCATTATACATATAAATATACATACTTTAAGCCAAATATCAGGATTCCTAGGGCACCTAGGAAGGTATGATTTTTTGCATGGTTAGCAGCGAGAGGAGCGATTTTGACAGCTTATAATCTGAGGAAGAGAGGTATTACACACATAAGCTGGTGCTATATGTGTAAATGCTCGGGGGAAGAAGTTGATTATATTTCGTTGCACCGTTCTGTGACATTGGGCTTGTGGAGGGTAATCCTAAACTTTTTTGGTGTTCAATGGGCGATGTCAGGCCCCGTTAGAGACATGTTGCATAGATGGCCCTGGTTTTTATAGGAGAAGAAGACACAATGCATGGAAGATTGCTCTGTTAGCACTTATGTGGGTCGTTTGGAGGGAGAGAAATAGGAGAGCTTTTGAGGAGATTAAAAATAATTTTGCACATTTAAGGAATAGTCTTTTGTCTTTAATTGCTTCTTGGTGCACCCATGTAGTTCCTACTAGTGTAGATGATTGGGTGTCTTTTATAGATAATCACGTTTTGATGTAGATTCACTACCTTTTGGTATACCTCTTGTATATGGGAGTTTTTCTCCTTTTTAATAATATCATTTGCCTTATCAAAAAAAATATTTTAGATGCCCTCTCAAAAGAAAATATATTAAAATTGAACCTAAGAGGACAGACAAAGTTGCCTATTTAAAGAAAGAAACGAGAAATTACAAGTGAAGGAGAATAGAAGATGCTTTATTTTTTAAATTAGCTTTTTCCTAGACAATCTAAATATGCATCGGACCACTTTTTCAGCAATCCAACTTGTTAATTCTTACCGATACATAAATGATGATGAAAAGATTAAAAAAGGGTCTCAATTAAAAACTAACTGAACAGTAAAAACTTCAAGGATAGACAATCGAAGCAAACAATTTGTAGACAAAATTATTTACTTACACCATATCAACAATGCGTTCATTCTCCTGAGGGGCAAGGGCCATTACGGGCAGAAAAGAACTCGCACTTTGGAGCTGTAAGCAAGTAATTTGTTAGAAATAAGTATTACAGTTGCATACAACGAGCAAAGCCATCTTTTAAAGTGTAACGTCAGGATACCATGTAATGACCAGCCATATACTCGTGAGTAGCACAACTAGTCCAACCTACACAATCATAAATGCATATGCTGGAAATTGAAATAAGTAAAGATACGTATGAAAATACGAAATAACATATCCAAATTGATACCTAAATAATGGGTCAATCCAAATTTGGATACCTAAACAATGGGTCAATCCAAAGAAAACACAGTGAATCACAGTTAAGCCGTGTACCTTTGACCGTTTGCTTAATGGATCCAAATTGACACCTCTGTTAAGAAGAATACCAGCTAAATCCCTTCTGCGAGTCTAAAATCCCGCCTAAGCAATACACTATGAGTCAAACATCAGAGCGACAAAAGTTAAGGATAGAAAAGAGGCAGAGAAAAACATGACCTTAAAAGTGTTTGTCCGTACAGAAATCGACCGGCGCTTTTCAAATGCTTCAATAAGTTCAAGCAGCTCAACAGGGGGAAACATCTGCAGTAAAGTCACATATCATTCACATTGAAATCAAAAGTGCAACTTGAAAAGGGAAAGAGTGCAGAGTCCAAACTAGTTTGAGTTAGAAATTGTGGGACCATCCCCAAATTAAAAAGAAAGAAAAGATAAGCAAGTTGCTGTTGCGACCAAACACACTCACGCAAGTATACGCGGTCGTCAAGTAATAAAGTGACTAAAAGTCGGATGTCGAACCCACGAGGACTTATGATTAACTATTAACTAAATTAGACTATCATAATTATCTAAACAAGAGTTAAACCTAAAAATATTTGATTCTAAACTAATTAAATAAAAAATATAAATAATGAACTTTGAACAGAGAAAGAGCAGATTTTTAAGATATCAATGTAATGAAAACGATCTAGGGTTATGGGCTATCTAAAAATCCTATTGTATTTTTAAATTGAATTGGGCGACTAATTTATCTAGCTTATTGGTTGACAGGGTTAATATTGCTCATAAGAATCTGTCGAGTTCTTACTCGCCTATTCAAGCTAACCTAACGCCTATATGTCTATGGAGTTAGAATCAACAAGAACGCATTTATAATTCCTGTAAATCAACCAAGCAAGGCAATTAGGTATATGTCTATCCTAACCACGAATCCGTTCCCCGATGCCCGAGTTCAAGAACTTGC
>AWOL01S0089039.1:0-28201 GCA_000715115.1 Nicotiana otophora | reverse complement strand
GCTCGGGCCGAGTATGGTACCGGGTGCCGGCCACGTCCCTTCAGGTTTGGGGCGTGACATGCCCTCTCTCCTGTGCAAGAATCATCTCGATCCTCCTCGCAACATTAGCAGCCGCGTGAAAGGAAATCTCACTTCCGGTTTCTTTAGCCATCTGAAGCCTAATAGGGTGATTAAGTCCCTCAATAAACCTCATCACTCTCTCTCCTTCAGTAGGAAGTAAAAGGAGAGCNTATATATATATATGAGTTTTCGGGTATGTTTACCCCTTAGATGAGACAGTTGATATTTTCAGATGATTCAGAATATGGTCTCATCGGCGTAGGTTGAGGGTTATTCCTCTAGAGTTCACAGTTACAGAGTGGTACGCTCGGGCCGAGTATGGTACCGGGTGCCGGCCACGTCCCTTCAGGTTTGGGGCGTGACATGCCCTCTCTCCTGTGCAAGAATCATCTCGATCCTCCTCGCAACATTAGCAGCCGCGTGAAAGGAAATCTCACTTCCGGTTTCTTTAGCCATCTGAAGCCTAATAGGGTGATTAAGTCCCTCAATAAACCTCATCACTCTCTCTCCTTCAGTAGGAAGTAAAAGGAGAGCATGACGGGCTAGATCCACAAAAGGGGTCTCGTACTGAGTAACAGTCATACTGCCCTGCTGTAGACGCTCAAATTGCTTGCAAAAAGCCTCTCTTAATGTGATAGAGAGGAACGTCTCTACAAATAGCGGTGAGAACTGCTCCCAGGTCAATGCAGGCGAGCTAACTGGTCTGGTCATCATATAATCTCTCCACCACCTCTTGGCAGAAACCGTCATCTGAAATACAGCAAAATCGACCCCATTGGTCTTAACTATACCCATGTTCCACAATACTTCATGGCATTGGTCAAGATAGTCCTGTGGGTCCTCAGAAGGTGTACCACAGAAGTGAACTGGAAAGAGCTTAGTAAACTTGTCCAGCCTCAATAAGGCCTTAGAAGACATAGCGGGCCTATCACCGGCCTGTGCTGCAACAACTCGCTGAACTATCCTAACTGGCGGGGCTGCTGGAGCCTGATACTAGGGAGCCATCTGCTCTGGAGCAAGAGTAGTGGGAGTTTGTGCTCCTCCCCCAGCCTGTGAGACGGCTGGTGCCACTAAAAATGTACCATTCTAGGCCACACCCTCCATTAGTCTCACCAAACGGACTAAAGCGTCCTGAAGTACTGGAGTAGCTATGAACCCTTCCAGAACCTGAACTGGTCCAGCCGGTACAGTCTGAACTGGAACCTCCTCCTAAATATCCACCTGAGGTCCTACAGTAGGTGCTACTGCTCCAGCTCCAGACTGAGCTCTACCTCTGCCTCGGCCTCTAGCATGACCTCGGCCTCGACCTCTACCCCTGGTCATAGTTTCCACTGGGGACTTTGGTACCTGTTCGTCGGTAGATGTATTATGTGTTCTCGCCATCTGCGAGAGAATAAGAATATAATGGTTGAATTATCGATGATAGAATAAGATCGCATGACAGAATATGAAAGAAGTGATATTGTTCCTAAATTTCATAGCCTCTGAAAGATAAGTACAGACATCTCCGTATCGATCCTTCATACTCTACTAAGCTTGCTCGTGACTCATGATACCTATGTAACCTAGTGCTCTGATACCTATGTAACCTAGTGCTTTGATACCAACTATTACGAACCGAAATTCCCACCTTCGGGGACCATGATGGCGCCTAACTTTTCACTTGCTAGGCAAACCAACGTTAGAATATAATTTTCCATTTTAACTCAATTTTAAATTAATAAATAACAAAGAAACAAATGCAGAAATAAAGTCTAAAATAAAATGAATAATCCATAATAATCGAGATGTCTAAATACCATCCCAGAACTGGAGTCACAAGTGCACGAGATTCTAGAATAATACATATAAGGGTTTGAATAAAATAAAGTTGTCTGAAAGAAAACACACAGCTAAAATAAAGTAGACGGGGACTTCAGAAATGCGGACGCTGTGCAGTTATACCTCAAGTCTCCTCTGGGTAGCTGAAATTGGAGCAAGTCTATGGTACACCACTGAGACTAACTCCAACATTTGCACAAAATGTGCAGAGTGTAGTATGAGGACAACCGACCCCATGTACTCTGTAAGTGCCGAGCCTAACCTCGACGAAGTAGTGACGAGGCTAACACATGTCGCTTACATTAACTTGTACATAATAATAACAATAATAATAGGAATAGTAGTTAGACCATTAAATAATATCAATAATTGAAGTCAATTCAACAGTCATAATCCCTCAATTATTTCCATTGCGGCGTACAACCCGCTCCAACAATATAAACTTAGAATACAATTCGTTGCGGCATGCATCCCGATTTAACAATATAACCTTTCAATTAAATTCTGTTGCGGCGTGTAACCCGCTCCAACAATATAAACTGTAAATAAATCTGTTGCGGCGTGCAACCCGATCCCCCAATATATTCATTTTCATTTCCGTTGCGGTGTGCAACCCGATCCCCCAATATATTTTAACAACTCTTAAATATAATAAACATATTCCAATAAGTACCACGCTTAATGAGAAACTATTAAACATCAAGGCATGCCATAATTATAATTTATTTATGAAATAAATAATGACAAGTAACAATTAATTGTGGAAATCAGAGAGAAAATAGGCAATTTCATATTTAATATGCTAAATGTCAAGTAACAATTAAGACACATAAATCAAATAAACATGTAAAAATTATTGCATGAATTCAGGAATTAATAATTAATGAGGAATATGAGAGAAACAATTATTATAACAATTAATTCGTGTCTTAAAATAATTAATGATGTTTAAATAATTATGAAAATAATTAATTTGACAAAGTATAGCCACTCGTCACCTCGCCTATACATCGTTACATATGAAATTCATGTAGCAAATAATTCAAGAGTTCTATTCCCTCAAGTTAAGATTAACCACGACACTTACCTCGATTTGCAACCAACTCAAGATTCCAATAAACCTTTGCCTCGCGAATTCGTGTCTGAAATCCTCAAATCTAGTCATAAACAATTCAATATACTCAATACAAATCATAGGAATTAATTTTATATGAATTTACTAAATTTCCGGATTAAAATTCAAAATTCATCTAAAGAATCATCAGTAGGGCCCATATCTCGAATTTCGGGAAAACTTACAAAATACGAACACTCGTTCCGAGACGAGTCCAACCATACAAAAATTATCAAATTCCGATGTCAAATGGACCTTCAAATCTTAAATTTTTATTTTTGGAAAGTTTTACAAAAATTTCAATTTCTTCCATCTAAATCCGAAATAAATGATGAATATAGACTTAGATTTATGAAATATATCACTATATGACAAAGAACACTTACCCATTTCAAAATCGTGAAATTCCTTTGAAATCGGCCCTAAACCGAGTTCTAATTGAGGGTTTGTGAAAAATGGAAAAAGTCCCGTTTCGGTCTATTTTAATTACTGGCCGTCAGGCCTTCTTCACGTTCGCGAAGGGCCTGTCGCGTTCGCGATCTGCAGCATCCCAAATGGCCTTCGCGTTCCCTAAGGCTTTCACCTAGCAGCCTACGCGTTCGCGAGCCTTGTGCCGTGTTCGCGAAGAGTATTACTCAAATTCCGCTCCCCAGGTCCCATAAGCTACCCGTTAGCGATACACTATCGCGTTCGCGAGGGGTAGCCCCCCTCCACTTCACGTTCGTGTACGGCCCTTCGCATTGGCATAGGGTAAAATCCCACCGCCCGTTCACTCTTCGCGTTCGCAATTGTGCCTTCGCTAACGTGAAAAAGGAAACCAAATGACAGCCGAAGCTAAGTAAAAACTAGACTTTCAAAGTTCCAAACCACCCGTAGCCTATCCGAAATTCACCTGAGCCCTCGGGGGTCCAAACCAAACATGTACACAAGTTCAAAAACAACATACGAACTTGCTCGCACTATCAAAATACCAAAATAATACCTAGAACTACGAATCAAACTCCAAATCAAATGAAATGTTTAACAAAACTTTAGAATTTCTATTTTAACAACCGGACGTCCGAATCACGTCAAACCAACTCCGTTTCTCACTAAATTTGGTAGACAAGTCATAAATATAGTAATGGATCTATACCGGGTTCCGGAATTAAAATACGGACCCAGAACTGTCAAATCATTGATTCGAGTCTGTTTGCTCAAAATTGTGGCTAAAGTCAACCCAATTGAGTTTTAAAGCTCTATTTCCTATTTTAATCCATTTTTCACATAAACACTTTTCAGAAAATTATACGGACTGCACGCGCAAGTCGAGAAATGATGAACAATGCTTTTTGAGGTCTTAGATCATAGAAATAATTATTAAATTTAAAGATGACCTTTTGGGTCATCACATTCTCCACCTCCAAAACAAATGTTCGTCCTTGAACAGAATTAGAAAAAGTACATGAGTTGGTGAAAAGGTGTGGATATTTACTCCGCATGTCCGACTCGGACTCCCAGATAGATACTTCTATCGACTGACCTCTCCATTTTACCCGAACTGAAGAATAAATCTTAGACCTCATCTGTCGGAGCTGTCGGGCTAGAATAGCTACCGGCTCCTCTTCATAAGTCAAATCTTTGTCCAATTGGACTGAGCTGAAATCTAGTACATTGGATGGATCACCATGATATTTATGGAGCATAGAGACATGGAACACCAGATAAACTGCGGATAAACTAGGTGGTAGTGCAAGCCAGTAGGCTATTTAACCCACCCTTTCAAGAATTTCAAACGGTCCAACATACCTAGGCCTCAACTTGCCCTTCTTTCTGAACCTCATTACACCAACCTCATTACAGCTTTCATATGTGAAACCCGAAGCAATACTCTTTCTCCAACCATGAATGCAATGTCACGAACTTTACGGTCAACATAACACTTTTTCCCAGACTGGGCTGTGTGAAGTCGATCCTGAATAACCTTGACCTTATCCAAGGCATCCTTTACCAAATCAGTACCCAACAACCGAGCCACTCCCGGTTCAAACCAGCCAACTGGCGAACGACATCGCTTCTCGTACAATGCTTCATATGGAGCCATCTGAATGCTCGACTGGTAGCTATTATTATAGGCAAAGTTCGTAAGTGGCAAGAACTGATCCCAAGAACCTCCAAAGTCTATAACACAAGCACATAGCTTATCTTCCAATATCTGAATAGTGCGTTCTGACTGTTCGTCTGTCTATGGATGAAATGTTGTACTTAACTCAACCTGCGTGCCTAACTCGCATTGTACAACCCTCCAAAAGTGTGAGGTAAACTGCATACCTCTATCTAAAATAATAGACACAGGCACACCGTGAAGGCAGCCAATTTCATGAATGTAAATTTCAGCTAATCGCTCGGAAGAATAAGTAACTGCCACTGGAATGAAATGTGCTGACTTGGTCAACCTGTCCACAATGACCTGAACTGCGTCAACTTTTCTCTGAGTCCGTGGGAATCCAACAACCAAATCCATAGTGATATGCTCCCGCTTCCACTCAGGAATTTCTAACTTCTGAAGCAAACCACCAGGTCTCTGATGCTCGTACTTCACTTGCTGACAATTTAGACACCGAGCTACATATGCAACTATATCCTTCTTCATTCTCCTCCACCAATAATGTTACCGTAAATCTTGATACATTTTGGCAGCACCTGGATGAATAGAATAACTAGAACCGTGTGCCTCTTCAAGAATTAATTCACGAAGCCCGTCAACATTAGGCACACAAATACGACCCTTCATTCGCAGAACTCCATCTTCCTCTACAACAACCTGTTTGGCATCACTGTGACGCACCGTGTCTTTAAGGACAAGTAAATGAGGATCATCATATTGCCACTCTCTTATGCGCTCATATAAAGAAGACCGAGCGACTGTGCAAGCTAGAACTCGACTGGGCTATGAAACATCTAACCTCACGAACTGATTAGCCAAAGTCTGGACATCTACAGCTAACAGTCTCTCACCAACCGGAATATAAGCAAGGCAGCCCATACTCACAACTTTTCTACTCAAGGTATCGACCAGCACATTAGCCTTTTCAGGGTGATACAAAATGGTGATATCATAGTCTTTCAACAACTCCAAGTATCTTCTCTGTCTCAAATTAAGATCTTTTTGTTTGAACAGATATTGAAGGCTACGATGATCAGTAAATACCTCACACAAGACACCGTAGAGGTAATGCCTCCAAATCTTCAGCGCATGAACAATGGCTGCCAATTCTAAGTCCTGAATAGGATAATTCTTCTCGTGAACTTTCAAATTCACGACGCATATGCAATCACCCTGCCATCTTGCATCAATACTGCACCAAGCCCAATGCGAGATGCATCACAATACATAGTATAAGATCCTGAACCTGTAGGTAATAATAACACTGGCGCCGTAGTCAAAGCAGTCATGAGTTTCTGAAAGCTCAACTCACAGTCGTTTGACCATCTGAATGGGACACCTTTCTGGGTTAGTCTGGTCAATCTGCTTGCTATAGATGAAAACCCCTCCACAAACCGACGATAATAACCTGCCAAAACCAGGAAACTCCGAATCTCTGTAACTAAAGTAGGTCTAGGCCAATTATGAACAACCTCAATCTTCTTAGGATCCACCTTAATACCTTCTACCGATACAACATGCCCCAAAAAAGGCTACTAAGTCTAACCAAAATTCACATTTTGAAAATTTGGCGTATAACTGATTATTTTTCAAAGTCTGAAGCACACTCCGAATATGCTGCTCATGCTCCTTTCGACTGCGGGAGTAAATCAAGATATCATCAATGAACACAACTACAAAGGAATCCAAATAAGGCTTGAACACCCAATTCATCAAATCCATAAATGATGCTGAGGCATTTATCAGCTGAAATGACATCACTAGGAATTCGTAATGCCCATACCGAATCCGAAAAGCTATCTTAGGGATATCGGATGCCCTAATCTTCAACTAATGGTAACCAGACCTCAAATCGATCTTCGAAAATACCTTGGCTCCCTGAAGCTGATCGAATAAGTCTACTTTTCTTGGCAACATATATTTGTTTTTGATAGTAGCCATATTGAACTGCCGATAATTTATACACATCCTCATAGAGCCATATTTCTTTTTTTCAAATAATACTGGTGCACCCCAAGGCGAGAAACTAGGTCTAATGAATCCCTGATCAAGTAAGTCTTGTAACTGCTCCTTCAATTCTTTCAACTCCGGCGGGGCCATATGGTATAGTAGGATAGAAATAGGCTGAGTGCCTGGAGCTAAATCAATACAAAAGTCAATATCTCTGTCGGGTGGCATCCCCAACAAATCTGCAGGAAAGACTTCTGGAAATTTACGAACAACTGATACTGAGTCCATAGAAGGAACATCCGCACTGGGATCGCGAATATAAGCCAAATAGGCTAGACATCAGTTCTCGACCATACGCCAAGACTTCATATAAGAAATAACCCTGTAGGTAGAATGACCAAGAGTTCCTTTCCACTCTAACGGAGGTAACCCCGGCATGGCTAGGGTCACAGTCTTGGTATGAAAATCCAATATAGCATGATAAGGTGACAGTCAATCCATACCCAAGATGACATCAAAATCTACCATATCAAGAAGTATAAGATCCACACTAGTCTCAAGACTACCAATAGTAACCACACACGAACGATAGACATGGTCTACTACAATAGAGTCTCCCACCGGTGCAGATACACACACCGAAGCACTCAGAGAATGACGATGTACAACCAAATATGGAGCAAAATTGGAGGATACATAGGAATAAGTAGATCCTGGATCAAATAGAACTGGAGCATCTCTATGGCAAACTGGAACAATACCTGTGATCACAACATCAAATGACTCGGCCTCATGCCTAGCTGGAAAAGCCTAAAATCGAGAGTGGCCCCACTACTCTGAACTGCGTCTCTGGGACGACCTCTAATTGACTGGCCTCCATCTCTAACGGCCTGACCTCTACCTCTAATTGCCTGACCTCTACCCCTAGCTGTCTGACCCCTACCTCTAGCTAGTTGAGTAAGCAGTGAAGCAACCGGTGCCGTTATGATAGGACGCGAATACAGCCGAGATCTATTACTCGACAACCTAGGATAATACCTCCTGATGTGACCAATATTCCCACACTCATAACACCCATCCTGTTGCCTTGGCTGTTGAAGCTGAAGCTGACCCCAAACGGGCCGGATAACTGCTATAGTGACTCTGGAGTGGTGGTGCATTGATAGGAGCTAAATGTGCACTAAATGTTGGCTGTCCAGAGTAGGGTATAATAGGACCATGACTCCCTGAAGCACCGTGAGACTCCTGAAGTGCTGAATGCAACGGCCTGGGAGGATGGCCCCAACCAAAGTTACCCCTGCCTCTAGACGAGGCACCACTGAACCCATCGAACTGACGAGACCTCTTATCAGACCCCTGCCCTCTCTCCTGTGTAAGAACCATCTCGATCCTCCTCGCAACATTAGCAGCCGCCTGAAAGGGAATCTCACTTCCGGTTTCCTTGGCCATCTGAAGCCTAATAGGGTGAGTAAGTCCCTCAATAAACCTCCTCACTCTCTCTCCCTCAGTCATACTGCCCTATTGTAGACGCTCAAATTGCCTACAGAAATCCTCTCTCAATGTGATAGGGAGGAGCTTCTCTAGAAATACCGTGAGAACTGCTCCCAGGTCAATGCAGGCGATCCAACTGGCCTGGTCAGCATATAATCTCTCCACCACCTTTTGGTAGACCTCGTCATCTGAAATACAGCAAAATTGACCCCATTGGACTCAACTATACCCATGTTCTGCAACACTTCATGCAATTAGTCAAGATAATCTTGTGGTTCCTCAGAAGGTATACCACTAAAGTGAACTTGAAAGAGCTTAGTAAAATTCTCCAGCCTCAATAAAGCCTCAGAAGACATGGCGGGCCTATCACCGGCCTGTGCCACAATAACTCGCTGAACTATCCCAACTGGTGGGGCTGCTAGAGCCTGATACTGGGGAGCCATCTGCTCCAGAGCTGGATTAGTGGGAGTTTGTGCTCCTTCCCCAGCTTGTGAGACAGATGGTGCCACTGGAAATATACCATTCTGGGCTACACCCTCCATTAGGCTCACCAAAAATACTAAAGTGTCCTAAAGTAGTGGAGTAGCTATGAACCCTTCCGGAACATATACTGGTCCAGCCAGTACAGTCTGAACTGGAACCTCCTACAGAAGATCCACCTGAGGTTCTACAACAGGTGTTGCTGCTCGAGCTCTAGACTAAGCTCTACCTCTACCTCTGTCTTGGCCTTTAGAACGACCTCGGCCTCGACCTCTACCCCTGGTCATAGTTGCCACCGGGGGCTCTGGTCCCTGTCCGTCGGTAGATGTATTAGGTGTTCTAGCCATCTGTGAGAGAATAAGAATATAATGGTTCAATTATCGATAATAGAATAAGAACGCACGATAGAATAAGAAAGAAGTGATATTGTTCCTAAACTTCATATCCTCTGAAAGATAAGTACAGACGTCTCCGTACCGATCCTTCAGACTCTGCTAAGATTGATCGTGACTCGTGAGACCTATGTAACCTAGTGCTCTGATACCAACTGTTCCGACCCGAAATTCCCACCTTCGGGACCGTGATGGCGCCTAACATTTCACTTGCTAGGCAAGCCAACGTTAGAATATAATTTTTCATTTTAACACAATTTTAAATTAATTAATAACAAAGAAACAAATGCAGAAATAAAGTCTAAAATAAAGTGAATAATCCATAATAATCACGATGTCTAAATACCATCCCAACCGGAGTCACAAGTGTACGAGCTTTTAGAATAATACAAATAAGGGTCTGAATAAAATAAAGATGTCTGAAAGAAAACACACAGCTAAAGTAAAGTAAACGGGGACTTCAGAACTTCGGATGCTGTGCGGTTATACCTCAAGTCTCCTCTGGGTAGCTGAAATCCGAGCAAGTCTTTGGTACGCCGCTAGGACCAACTCCGAAATTTGTACAAGAAGTGCAGAGTGTAGTATGAGTACAATTATCCCCATGTACTCTGTAAGTGCCGAGCCTAACCTCGACGAAGTAGTGACGAGGCTAAGGCAGGTCGCTTCCATTAACCTGTACACAATTATAATAATAATAATAATAATAATAATAATAATAATAATAATAATAATAATAATAATAATAATAATAACAACAACAACAACAACAACAACAAGAATATTAGTAAGACCGGTAAATAATATCAATAATTGAAGTCAATTCAACAGTCATAATCCCTCAATTTATTTCCATTGCGACGTGCAACCCGCTCCAACAATATAAACTTAGAATAAAATTCGTTACGGCGTGCAACCCGATACAACAATATAACCTTTCAATTAAATTTCGCTGTGGCATGCAACCCGCTCCAACATATAAACTTTAAATAAATTTGTTTGCGGCGTGCAACCCGATCCCCCAATATATTCATTTTCATTTTCATTGCAGCGTGCAACCCGATCCCCCAATGGATTCATTTTTATTTCCGTTGCGGCATGCATCCCGATCCCCCAATATATGTTAACAACTCTTAAATATAATAAAAATACTCCAATAAATACCATGTTCAATGAGAAACTATTAAGCATCAAGACATACAATAATTATAATTTATTTATAAAACAAATAATGACAAGTAGTAATTAATTGTGAAAATCAAAGAGAAAATAGGTAATTTCATATTTAATATGCTAAATGTCAAGTAGCAATTAAGACACATAAATCAAATAAACATGTAACAATTATTGCATGAATTCAGGAATTAATAATTGACGAGGAATATGAGAGAAACAATTATTATAACAATTAATTTGTGTCTTAAAACAATTTATGATATTTAAATAATTATCCAAACAATTAATTTGACAACGTATAGGCACTCGTCAACTTGCCTATACATCGTTACATATGAAATTCATGTAGCTAATAATTCAAGGGTTCTAATCCCTCAAGTCAAGGTTAACCACGACGCTTACCTCGATTTGCAACCAACTCAAGATTCCAATAAACCTTTGTCTCGCGAATTTGTGCCTGAAATCCTCAAATCTAGTCATAAACAATTCAATATACTCTATATAAATCGTAGGAATTAATTCCATATAAATTTACTAATTTTCCGGATTAAAATCCAAAATTCATCTAAATATTCATCAGTGGGGCCCACGTCTCGAATCTCCGTAAAACTTACGAAATCCGAACACTGTTCCGAGACGAGTCTAACCATATAAAAATTATCAAATTTTGATGTCAAATGGACCTTCAAATCTTAAATTTTCGTTTTTGGAAAGGTTTACAAAAAATTCTAATTTCTTCCATCTAAATCCGAAATAAATGATGAATATAGACATAGATTTATGAAATATAATCACTATATGATAAAGAACACTTACCCAATTCAAAATCATGAAAAACTCCTTCGAAATCTCCCCTAAACCGAGTTCTAATTGAGGATTTGTGAAAAATGGAAAAAATCCTGTTTGGGTCTGTTTTAATTACTAGGCGTGAGGCCTTCTTCGCACTCGCGAAGGGCATGTCGCGTTCGTAAAGGACCTGTCGCGTTCGCGATGTGCAGCAGCCCAAGTGGCCTTCGCGTTCGCGAAGGCTTTCACCCACCAGGCTACACGTTCACGAGCCATGTGCCGTGTTCGCGAAAAGCATTACTGAGTTCCCCTCCCCTATGTCCCATAAGCTACGCATTTGCGATATACTGTCGCGTTCGTGAAGGTCATCCCCCCTCTATTTCGCGTTCATGTACATCCCTTCGCGTTAGCGTAGGGTAAAATCCCACCCAGCTCGTTCACTCTTCGCGTTCGCGGTTGTGCCTTCGCGAACGCGAAGAAGGAAACCAGATGACTGCTAAAGCTAAGTAAAAACCAGATTTTCTTAGTTCCAAACCACCCGTAGCTTATCCGAAATTCACCCAAGCCCTCGGGGGGGCCAAACTAAACATGTACACAAGTCCAAAAACATCATACGAAATTGCTCACTTGATCAAAACACTAAAATAACGCCTAGAACTACGAATCAGACTCCAAATCAAATGAAAATATTAAGAAAACTTTAGAATTTCTATTTTAACAACCGGACATCCGAATCATATCAACCCAACTCCGTTTCTCACCAAATTTGGTAGACAAGTCATAAATATAGTAATGGAGCTATACTGGGTTCCGAAACCAAAATACGGACCCGATATCAACAAAGTCAAACATTGGTCAATTCTTTAAAGTCATTAAGCCTTTAAACTTCAAAAGTTTGACAACATGCGATAATTCGAGCTAGGGACCTCCGAATTCGATTCCGGGCATACGCTCAAGTCCCAAATCACGATACAGACCTACTGAAACTGTGAAAATACTAATTCGGGTCAGTTTTCTCAAAATATTGACCAAAGTCAAGCCAATTGTATTTTAAAGCTCTATTTCCTATTTTAATCAAATTTTCACATAAACTTTTTCCGAAAAATTATACGGATTGCGCACGTAAGTCAAAAAATGATGAATAATGATTTTTGAGGTCTTAGAACACAAAAATAATTATTAATTTAAAGATAACTTTTTGGGTCATCACAGGTCGTGACAAAAAGTCTCTTGGAAAATCGGCTCTAGGGTGTTTAGGTGTTGAGAGATTGTGAGAAATGAGCTAAATCCCATTTTCTCCTTCTTTTATCCAGCGACAGATGTCGCAATTGTGATGTTTTGTTCACAATTGCGAATATCACAAATGCAAGAAAGGGGTCGCAAAAGCGAATACTGCCTCAGACTCACAGAGGTCGCAAATGCGTCATTTGGTTGCTCAAACATGCACAAATGTAATAACATGCACACAAGTGTAATAATATTATACAAAATTGCTCGTGCAATCAAATCACTAAAATAACATCTAAATAGATAAATCAATCCTCAAAATAAATGAACTTTCAAAGTGAAACTCAAGAACACTAGAATCATATTTAAGTGTCCAAATCATGTCAAATCAATTCCGAATTGGACCAAATTCTGCAGACAAGTTTCAAATAGCAATACAACACTATTCCAAGTTTTAACATCAAAATCCGAACCCATTAGCTAAGAAGTCAACTTACGGTCAAACTTAGTAATTCTTCAACTTTCAAAAATGCTAGTTTTCGGCAAAATGAGTCAAAACAAGTTAGGGACTTCCGAATTAAATTCCAGGCATACGCCCAAGTCCCAAATAATGATACGGACCTACCAGGACCGTCAAAATACTGATATGAGTCCATTTAAATAAAATGTTGATCGTAGTCAACTCAGGTTATTTTAAAGGCAAAACATTTCACATTTTCTTCAATTTTTCACATAAAGACTTTTCGGATTAGGACACGTGCTTGTGCACGCAAATCAAGAAATGCTAAATGGAGCTAATGAGGTCTCGAAACACGAGAATAGAGGCTAAATCTCAAAATGACCTCTCGGGTCATCAATCTAGAGTGCTACAAACATAGTCTGAATAAAATACACTGTTTTGAAACTCAGAAAAATAGTAAAGCTATGAGGGAAGGGGACTTCAGGGTTACAAACGCTATGCAGCTGTACCTCAAGTCTCTGTCAACAACTGGGTCCGAGCAAATTTACTGAACGCCGCTAGGTCCAACTCCGGTATCTGCACAAGAAGTAGAGAGTGTAGTATGAGTACAACCGACACCATGTACTCTGTAAGTGCTTAGCCTAATCTCGATGAAGTAATGAGGAAGCTAAAGTGGGCCACTTACAATAACCTGTACGCAGTAATGATAATAATAACAGCAAAGGAAAATAAGAAATGAAAGTAAGGCAGTTAATTTAAGAAAATGAACTCAAACCTCACAATCAAAGAGCCGAGAATAACATACCTCATAATTTCATATAAAATGTTGAAAACCAACACAATAAAAACAAATACAACACACACAATCCGTTACAGCGCGCAATCTGATCCCACCGTATACACACAATCCTCCCTTATTTCACCATAACATCATTTATCAATATCAATAATCACGTATATAATCCGTTGCGGCTCAACCTTCGATCCCACCATATCATCATAACTAATGTCATAATCCTCCCTTATTACACCATATCATCATTTATCAATATCAAATATTATGTACACAACCATTGCAGCGCGTAACCCAATTCCACCATATCATCATTTATCAATATCAACATCCTCCCTTATTCCACCATTTTAATTTATTATCCTTTAATTCCCATTGCGACGTGTAACCCGATTCACAAATAGTTTCAATGCACATAAGCAATCCAATAATTCAATTTACAAGAATTTCTAAGATCAAAGAGTATATGTACAAGGAAATAAATTAACCACGTAATAATCAAAGGAATGCAACAAATATTACAAAAATAACAAGAAAAATAAAGTACGTGACAATTAAGGTGTAGAAGTAAAGCAGTTAAGGCAAATAATAATTAATCACGAAGTCATGGAAGGGACGAGCCATTCAATGCAAGGATAATTAATGACAAGTAACAAATTACGGCATAGAAAGCAACTAAAGCATGTAATAATTAAGGCATGGAATGAGATAATTCATGAAAAGACAAGAAAACATGGAAACAACTATTTTGACAGCATATATACACTCATCACCTCGCATATATGCCGTTTCACATGTAATTCACATAACATGTAGTTCAAGGGTTCCTAATTTATTCAAATCATGGTTAGCTCCAACACTTATCTCGCTCCGCAAGCAAATCAAAGCTCAACCAGGGCTTTTGCTCTAAAATTTACCTCCAAACCAATCGAGTCAAACCAAAATCGACTTAATATCATCAAACAATGCTATGAAAATCAATTACAATATATAAAGCCAAGATCTTTATACTTTTCCCAAAACGTCAACAAAAGTCAACTCGGGGCTCGCCCGATCAAAACATGGGTCCAATGATAGATTCCGACTACGCATGATCCCACTAGTTCATATATGTGATTAGTTTCAAAATCTAAGTCTAAATTGATTCTCAAAACTCAGTTTCTTATTTTTTAAAAACATGGCAATGTTTCACAATTTTCACTTTGATTCACAATTTTCACTCTAGGGTTCAAAATGAGAGAATATTTCAAAAATTCCTTTCTCCTAGCCCTTTTACCAGTTGCAAATGTTGCATTTGCAAACCCTCGCAATTGCGGACCAAGGCTCACAGTTGCGAACCCTAACAGCCTCATGAAACCTCGCATTTGCGAGAAAAGGCTTTGCAATTACGAAGCTGGAAGTTAGGCAAATGCGATCAAATGTTCGCAATTGCGAACCAAGGCAAAATCTGGTAGATTTCGCAAATGCGA
Organism: Nicotiana otophora; assembly: GCA_000715115.1. Classification (NCBI taxonomy): domain Eukaryota; kingdom Viridiplantae; phylum Streptophyta; class Magnoliopsida; order Solanales; family Solanaceae; genus Nicotiana; species Nicotiana otophora. Next base: position 12,839 of record AWOL01S0089039.1, on the reverse strand, counting down.
AAGGGATGTCGCAATTGCGACAACCGAGCCCCCAATGTCACCTTCGCAATTGCGATGTTTGTGCTCCCAATTGCGATACCTGAGCACCTACAACACCACCAGTCAAGTTTCAGTTTAAAGCCATTCCAAAGCATGTCCGAAAATCATCCAAGCCCTCGGGGCTCTTACCCAAACATCCACACAAGTCTACAAGCATCATATTGCTCGCGCGAACAAAGAACAAAAATAACGTCAAAAACTACGAATTCAACTCTAAAACGCATGAATTTCAAAGTAAAGTTCAAGAGTTTCTAAAATTACAACTAAACATCTGAATCCTATCAAATTAACTCCAAACGACACCAATTTTGCACACAAGTTCTAAATACCATAATGGACCTATTCCAAGTCCAAAAATTTAACTTTCGAGCTCGATAGCTAAAAGTCAACCTACGGTCAAACCTTTCAACTACAAATTTCCAAATTTTGGTAAATCAACACGATTCGACCAACGAACTTGGGAAATCAATTCCGGGCATACGCCCAAGTCCGAAAGCATGATACGGACCCACCAGGCACCAGGACCGTCAAAACACTAATCTGGGTCCGTTTACCTAAAATGTTGACCATAGTCAACTCAAATTATTTGTATGGAAATATTTTACATTTTCTTCAATTTTCCACAAAAACATTTTATGGAACAAGACAAGGACTGCACACGCAAATCAAGGAATACTAAACGGAGCTAGTCGAGGTCTCTAAACACAAAAAAAAATCTGAAACTCAAAATGCCCTATCGGTTCATCAAATTCCCCACCTCTAAAACAAATGTTCGCCATCGAATGGACATAGAAAAGTACCTAGACTGGTGAAAATGTGTGGGTATCCACTCCCCATGTCAGACTCGGACTCCCACGTGGCTGCCTCGATCAGCTGACCACTCCACTCTACTCTAACTGAAGGATAACTCTTAGACCTCAACTTCCGAAATTGCTGGGCTAGAATGGCCACCGACTCCTCCTCATAAGTCAAATCCTTATCCAATTGGACTAAGCTAAAATCTATCACATGGAACGGATTATTGTGATACTTCCTGAGCATGGAGACATGGAATACCGGATGGACTACTGATAAACTAGGTGGCAATACAAGCTTGTAGACCACCTCACTCACTCTCACAAGAATCTCAAATGGTCCGATATACCTAGGGCTCAACTTTTCCTTCTTTTCTAAACCTCATCAAACCTTTCATGGATGAAATCCGTAGCAGTACCCTCTCTCCAACCATAAATGCAACATCACAAACTCTCCGATCGGCATAACTCTTATGCCTAGACTAAGCTGTGCGAAGTCGATCATGAATCATCATGACTTTTTTCAAGGCATCCTAAACTAAATAGGTACCCAACAACCGAGCCTATCCTTGCTCAAACCAAGTAACTGACGAACGATATTGTATCATGTATAATGTTTCATAGGGAGCCATCTGAATACTGGATTGTTAATTGTTGTTGTAGGCAAACTCCGGAAACGGCAAGAACTAATCTCAAGAACCCTCGAAATATATAATGTAAGTGCGAAGCATATCCTCCAATAACAAAATGGTGCCCTCGAACTGTCCGTTTGTCTGGGAGTGAAATGATATACTCAACACTTTGCACGACTCTCCAGAAATGAGACATGAACTGCGTACCTTGATCTGAAATGATGGACACCAGCACACAGTGAAGGCAAATGATCTCGCAAAAATAGATCTCAGCAAACCGCTATAAAGAATACTTAACTGCTACTAGAATGAAATGTGCCGACTTGGACAACCTGTCCACAATGACCCATACCTCGTTGAATTTCTTCGAAGTCCATGGGAGCCCAACAGCAAAATCCATGGTAATATGTTCCCACTTCCACTCGGGAATCTCAAGCTTCTGAAGTAGACCGCCAGGCCTCTTATGCTCGTACTTTACTTGCTGACAATTCAGACAACGATCCACATATGCAACTATATCCTTCTTCATTCTTCTCCACCAATAATGTTTCCTCAAGTCCTGATATATCTTGTCGGCACCTGGATGAATGAAATATCACAAACTATGGGCCTCCTCAAGAATCAAATCACGAAGCCCATCCATATTGGGCACATAAATCTGACCCTGCATTCGCAACACCCCATCATCCCCAATAGTAACCTTTTTGGCACCACCATGCCGCACCGTGTCCTTAAGGATAAGCAAATGGGGGTCATGCTACTGACGCTCTCTGATGTGCTCATACAAAGAAAACTAAGAGACCGTACAAGCTAGGACATGATAGGGCTCCGAAACATCTAACGTCACAAACTAATTCGCTAAAGCCTGAACATCTGATGCTAGCGGCCTCTCACCAACTGGAATATACGCAAGCTACCCATACTCGCAGCCTTTCTACTCAATACATCGGCCACCACACGGGGCTTCCCAAGATGATACAAAAAGGTGATATCATAGTCTTTCAAAAATTCCAACCACCTCCGCTACCTCGAGTTGAGATCTTTCTGCTTGAACAAATACTATAGACTCCGATGACTCGTGAATACCTCACAGGACACGTTGTAGAAATAATGCCTCCAAATCTTCAATGCATGAACAATGGTTGCCAACTCTAAGTCATGAACATGGTAATTTTCCTCATGAACAATCAACAGTCGCGACCCATATGTAATCAACCTGCCATCCTGCATCAATACTGCACCGAGCCCAATACGCGATGCATCACAATAAACTGTGTAGAATTCTGAACCTGTAGGCAACACTAATATTGACGCCGTAGTCAAAGTAGTCTTGAGCTTCTGAAAGTTGAACTCACACTCATTGGACCACTTGAATGGGGCTCCTTTTTGGGTCAATCTATTCAATAGAGCAGATATGGATGCAAAGCCATCCACAAACCGGTGATAATAACACGCCAAGCCTAGGAAACTCCGAATCTCTGTAGCTGAAGTAGGTCTAGGACAATTTTGAACCGTCTCAATCTTCTTATGATCCACGTTATTGCCCTCGGCCGATATAAAATTCCTCAAAAAGGAAACCGAGTCCAACCAAAACTTACATTTTAAAAACTTAACATATAGCTGACTATCTCTCAGAGTTTGAAGTACAATCCGAAGATGTTGCTCGTGCTCCTCTTGACTGCGGGAGTAGATCAAGATATAATAAATAAATATGATCACAAAAGAATCCAAATATGGCTTAAATACCCAGTTCATCAAATCCATAAATGTTTATTTGGCATTTGTCAATCTAAATAACATCACTAGGAACGCATAATGCCCATACCGAATACGAAAGGTTATCTTAGGGACATTCGATACCATAATCTTCAACCAATGGGAGCATGTCCTCAAATCGATCAACAAAAATACACTGGCACCCTAAAGCTGGTCAAATAACTCATTAGTCTCTGACAACAAATACTTGTTCTTGCTAGTGACTTTGTTCAACTCTCGGTAACACGGGCTCATCCCAAGGCGAGACACTAGGTCTAATGAGTCCCTTTTCGAGAAAATCTTGCAACTGCTCCTTCAATTCATTCAACTCAGGTAGGGCCATACGGTATGGTGGAATAGAAATAGGCTGAGTGCCCGGAGCCAAATTGATATAGAAGTCAATATCTCTATCGGGTGGCATCCCCGGCAGATATGCAAGAAACATCTCTGGAAACTCACGCACAACTGGTACTGAATCCATGGAAGGAACTAGAATCGCAAATATAGGCCAAATAAGCTAAACATCCCTTCTCGACCATACACCGAGCCTTCACATAAGAAATTACCATGCTTGTAGAGTGACCAGGAGTCTCTCTCCACTTTAATAGAGGCAACCCTCGACATGGCTAAGGTCACAGTCTTGGCGTGATAGTCTAATATAACATTATACGGTGATAGCCAATCCATGGCCAAAATAACATCACAGTCCACCATATCAAGAAGTAGGAGATCTACACTAGTCTCAAGACTCCTAATAGTAATCACACACGAGCGATAGATACGATCTACTATAATAGAATCTCTTACAGGCATAGACACATACATAGGAGCACTCAAAGAGTCACGAGGCACGACCAAATATGAAGTGAAATAGGATGACACGTATGAATAAGTAGAGCCCGGATCAAATAAAACTGAAGCATCTCTGTGGCAAACTGGAACAATACCTATGATAATGGCGTCAGAAGAGTCAGCCTCAGGTCTAGCTGGGAATTCATAAGAACGATAGGCCTCACCACCCTGACTTTTACCTCACGGACGGCCTCTAGTTGGCCTCCACCTCTAATGGCCTAACCTCTACCTTTGGCCGGCTGAGCGGGCAGTGAAGCAACTAGTGCCAGAACCATAGCACGGGAACTCTGGTGTTGCATGCTGCTCAACAATCTAGGATAGTACTTCCTAATGTGATCTGTACCCCCATACTGAAATCACCCATCTTGCTGTTGTTGTTGCTAAAGCTGAAACTAACCATAAGGGGTAGCATAACCATAATGATAACTCTGGATCGGTAACGCACTAATAGGACATGGTGTCACATTGTAGGTTGGGTGCCTAGGATGTGATACGTAAGGACCACGACTACCCGAGGCACTATGGGATGCCTGAAATGCTGAGTGAAATGTCCTATGAGGATGGCCTCTGCCAAAAGTACCCATGCCTCCAGATGAGGCACCACTAAAACTATCGAAATGACGAGGCCTCTTATCAAACATCGGTCCCTTCTCCTGACAACAAACTATCCCAATCCGTCTAGCAATATCTATGGCGCTCTAGAAAGAAATAGCATCCCTAGTCTTCTTAGCCATCCGTAGCCTGATACTGAAGGCGAGACCACTAATGAATCTCCTCCATCCCTCCCTCTCAATAGGGAGTAAAACAATGGCATGGCGAGGTAGGTCCACAAATCGAGTCTCATACTGGGTGACGGTCATGACACCCTACTGAAGCGCTCAAACTGCTTGTGATACTCCTCTCTCAGAGTGAAAGGAATGACCTTCTCCAGAAATAGCTGTGAAAATTAATCTCAGGTGAGTCCAGGCGAATTAGCTGGTCTAGTCAACACCTAATCTCTCCATCATGTCTTGGCAGAACCAGTTATTTAGAACACTGCAAATTCAACTCCATTGATACAATACCCATATTGCGCAACACTTCGTGGCAACAGTCCAAGTAATCTTGTGGGTCCTCAGAAGGTGCACCGCTAAAATGAACAGAAAATACATAGCGGGGCCTATCCCCGTATTGTGCCGCAACAACCGGCTGAACTACCCCAACTAGCTGGGGTGATGGAGTACGATATAGGGGAGCCACCTTCTTTGGGGTGTGAGTAGCGGGTGTTTTTGCTCCTCCTCCAGTCTGAGAGACGGCTGGTGCCACCAGAAATGCACCGGTCTGGGCCACACTCTCCATAAGGCCCACCAAACGGACTAGAGCATCCTGAAGCACTAGAGTACTATAAATCCCTTTGGGACCTGAGTTGGTCTGATGGGTACGGTCTGAGCTGAGACCTCCTTCTCATGATCAACCTAAGGCTTCATTACGGGTGCTGCTGCTCGAGCTCTAGGCTGAGCTCAGCCTCAGCCTCTACCCCTGGTAGTAGCTGCCACAGAGGGCTCTGGCTCCTGTCTAGCTGCATATGTTGTGCGTGTTCTCGCCATCTGTGAGAGAACAAAAATAGAATGATTAAATCAGCAATAATAGAATAAAATCACACGGTAGAGAAAGAAAGAGATAAAATGTTTTCCTAAAACTCCATAGCCTCTAGAAGATAAGTACATACGTCTCCGTACCGATCCTCCAGACTCTACTAAGCTTGCTCAGGACTCATGAGACCTACACAACCTAGTGCTCTGATACCAACTTGTCACGATCCGGAATCCCATTCTCGGGGTCATGATGGCGCCTAACATCTACTTTCTAGAAAATCCGACGTGAACAGAGAATTTACTGATTTGTAACAATTTATGAAATTTATTAACAATAGAAATAATATAAGTCTGATGTATAGTATAATAATATTGAATAGTGAGTCCAAACATAACCCATAAACTGGTGTCACTAGTACATGAACATCTAGAGAGTGATTTGGCCTAATTTGGCTTTCTCAAGTCCAAGTGGGTATTGAACAAAATGGTTGATAAAAAGCTCAAGTCGGGTTATTACTATCTCTAGGTTGAACCCTTTTATTGGGATTATCAATCTCTCGATTGACCCAATTTATTGCTAGCCATGTTTTTCTAGACTAAGTCTCTCTTTCTCAAGTAAATACCAAGTCAAATAGACATGAACTAATATTTGCAACCATTAATTCCACAAATAAAAACAAGAACAAGGCTAAATAATAAACACCCAACCATAAACGAGCATTAAATTAAACATCCATTATGTTTACACACTAGGGTTGGGTCATAACCCTAGAGCAAATCTAGCTACTCATGCTTGAAATGGACGAAATAGAAGAAGAAATAATAATTAAACTCATATTGCAAGATTAAAATGATAAAATCTAAGTTAAAATAGCTCAAAATATGAAAAACTACTAAAACGTGTAAAATAGCTGATGACAAAAATTAACCTAAAAATGTGAAACTCGTCTAGTTATACAATGCTGGAAATTTCGGATACAAATGCCTTACGGAAGGTTCTGCGGCCGCACAATTCCATGTGCGGTCCGCACTTTTCTTCAACTTGTCAGGATTAAAAGTTCTGCGGCCACATAATTCTGATCTGTGGAGGCACTGCACTCTTTCTGTGGTCCGCATTTTACATATACGGCCGCACCTTGCTCTTCTGCAGTTCACACTTTTATATCTGCGGTCGCATAGCTCTTTTTCTGTGGCCACACAATTATTGTGCGGTCCTCACTTTTGGGGGACATGGAATGCACCTTCTTTGAAATTTTCTTTGGCTTAGCTTTTGCGGACGCACAATTCATGTGCGGACCGCACTTTGCACCATAATCTGATGGCTTTTACTTCATAACCTGCGGCCGCATATGATATTCTGCGATCCACACGTCTGAGCTTTTGTGCCTTTTATGTTCTTGAGTTTAGATTACTCCTTCTTGAGTTGGATTTCATTTCGGGAGTTCATCTTTCAATATTCCTGAAATTAAGCACATTTCATTAGTTTTCAAGAACCCAATTATACGTTTTTGGACTAAAACAAAAGCTAAAATGTGCTAATAAGTAGTCAAAATCCCCATTTATCAACTCCCCCAAACTTAAGTTTTTGCTTGTCCTCAAGCAAATAAAGTAGTTACCACCTCCACAAGTTAAGAGCCATTCCAACTAATCAAAAGTGAGTCATTCACACATCAATTGGGACCAACAATTACCCACACCACTTATGAATTATCAACAAGTCAACAAGTTAAACGTTTATGCATAAATAGTTCTAATATTACACTTGAGTATCAAGAGTTGACTTTATTCATTAAGGAAGCTCGCTCTTTCATGTAGGTCATTGTGGATCCCAAATTCCTTCTCCTCTACTCTCTATTTGCCTATCTCGCTTAAGAATTTAGCACTCAATCCAAAGATTTGCGAAAGGTTAACTCATCTCTCTCAAAAGAATGATGCAAGTACGGCTTTAAGTACCACAGGCTTGCCCCTTATGTAGATCACCACTAATGTAAGCTCACTCAACTTGAAATCACGTAGGGATTTTTCGGAATGCAATGAAGGATTTTGGACTAAGTTTGGATATGCTATGATAGAACAGGTTCATCTTTCCTTAAGCACTCCATTTTCTTTTCTAGGCTCATGCTTTTCTAACTTTTTGAGGCATTTTCTTTTCCTTGTGGGAAATAGAGACTTAACATCACTCTTTCTTGATCATGACATTCATTTTCTCCCTCTTTGATTTCTCCATGCTTTTCAACATTACTTTTCTTTGAATCCTTTCAACTCTTCAACTTATTCACTTTCTTTTTGCATTCTTCTTTTTGTTCTTTCCTTTTCTTGCCTTTCCTTCTCTTCATTTCTTTTCTCTTTTTATGACTTGATGCCTCTTTCAAGTTCCTCGTCTCTCCCCCAAACATACGTTTTTAGCCAATTGTTTCACAAGATTGTTAAGCAAAGCTCGGGTGACAAGAGAGGGTCACGACAAAAAGGGTAAAGGCTTGTAACATAGTTATCAAATGAGAAAGGTTCAAAGCTCAAATGGGTTGACTATGGATAACAACATTGGTGGGCAATGGAAAACTTCAAGCGGGTCAAGGAGAGCCTACAATCACTTCTCAAGCCAATCAAAACATAAAATTTTGCCTAGAAACACATTCGGGGCAAGTTCTAGACCATTCGCACGGGTACTTGGTCTTGCAACAAAAATATCTCATCTCTCACACAGATGGATTGTTAAAGAGGATAGAGTCGAGGGCCTACCACGACCATATTCAAGATTAAAAATCACTATGGTTCGATTAAACCACTCGATGATTGCCTAAGTCAACACAAGAGTCACAAGGTCACTAACTAGAGCTGTTTCTTTCCAAAAACCTTGTTTGAAACCATAATCATGCAGTTAAGTGTGTTGGTACCAAGTGAAGCATATTTGACTCCTCGAGCATGACTTAATTAGGTCTTTTTATTCATTACTACTACTATTATTACCTAATCACCAAAAAATAGACTCAATCCCTTAAGAAGATTGTCACGCCATCCATCTTGGGAAGAGTCGCCCGGTTCACACAAAAACTACCTTTGGAAAGAACCGTGGAATTAAGAAAACCAAAGGCTTATTATCCACTAAAATATAGAAAGAAGCTATTAAATCAAGAAGAAGCTACTAATTCAAAAAGAAGCTATTTAGTTGAACACTAACTAATAAGAAAACAAGCACAAAGAAGCTACGAAGCAAAAACTATTGAAAGTGTAATGAATATACATAATGAGAGAGTAGAGAGAATATATACATAATGATAAAAAAGAAGAAAATAATATTAAGTTAATTACAGGACAAATGTCTTCAGAATCATCAAAATGTAGCGAATAAACTCCACACCCCCCGAATAAAAATAAGCATTGTCCTCAATGCTTAACAAAATAAGAGTAAAGGAAGGGTGAGAGTGAAGAAAACTCCATATGGCTCTGTGGCCATCTCTGTGTCTCTAGCAGTGATACCAACCTCAGCCTCATCTAATTGGATCTCACAATCCTCAAGTCCGGGAGTGGCTGGATTGGTGAACAGCTGACGGACTATCTCGACAGTATCAGTTGCAATGTCTGGCTCGTCAAACTGGCCAGTTGGGGTTGTAGGTGCTGTATGATCTGGGTTTGGGTGGCGCGGGTCTATCAGCATGTCAAATGGAATATCTCTGGTTGTTGTAAGCTTGGTAACCTGTTGCTGGAGCTTGTCCACTGACTTCTTGGAGGCTTGGGACTTCCGCATCTTCTTCACTTTCTTTCCCAGCTCCTCTATGACTGCTCCATGTTGCACTAGAGTGGCCATTATTGTCTTCTGATTTTCTAGGAGCTTCTTCAACTGTGGGGGGAATCTGGGATGTCGGACTGGATGATTGTGCTACAACATGACTGGATATGTCATACAGCTTTGCAGTAGCTATTTGCATCCCGTTGTTGAGGCTCGTCGGTATTTGGGAGACTCGCAGCGCAGAGAGTGGAGCAGAGGGCATAGGCACTGAGGCTGAAGGTGGAGGTATGGCAGTTGCACTGGCTAAAGGATCTACTAAAGTGGAAGGCACATCTTCTGACTCTGCAGCTACCACCGATGGCTCATCAGACTGGCCTACGGTAGTAGTCGGCTGACCCATTCTCTTCGGGTTATGTGCATCCATCAGAGAATACCACGAGAAAGGATTTTTAGCCCGAACCTTCGTGTCAAAATCCCTCGGCTCCACCCGTACATCCGTAAGGAACTCAGTGGTGGTGTTGGGATACGATTAGGAGGTATCAGTTTGTTTGGTGACCACAAACATGTTGGCCGACATCACGACACCCACATTAATCGGGTACCCGGCCATAATGGAGGCGACTAGAACTGTCCACGGAATAGGAAGGTTGGTTTCATTCTGGCACGGGTCTTGGCTGCTACATACGAAGGTCTGCCATCCTTTCACCTCGAAGTTTAGGGTGTTCCGCTGAATAGGAAACCCTGTTGTGATTCATGGTGGAATAGGCCTTGGGGCTGCAAGACTCTCAGCTAGCCATAGGAAAACTACATCACCCATTGCCAACTTCTCCAAGTATTGTGTCGGCTCAACATACTCAAACCTCAAATAAGCGTTCAGTGTGTGTTGATCAAATCTCACCTTCAGATTCCTCACTTTTGTCACTTTGGTCCCTTTCTTAATGTGTGGCACAGGAGTAGAACACCCAAACCAGATACTCCTTGGCGTCAACTACACTTTGGGCGAACCACATCTACCCCTTCCGCTCTCAGAACTATCTCAATACTGCTGGATTATAACTTGTCAAGATTTTCAAGTTGGAACTGTCGCTCAAGAGTGAGCGATCTCACCAGCCACCACCTACAGAAGCTGGCAAAGGCAGCAAGACTGACGAAACAGCCATCCCAGACCTCTTTCTTCGTTGACCTCTCAAGGACGAAAATTGTAGTATCACCCCCTACGCCATCAACCGGAATATCATCAACAATTGTTGCTGGTGCCTTAGGGATAGGTGTAGAAGAGGGCTCCAAAGCCTGACTGGCGCTCTCCGATCCCTCAGAGGTGCTATGTGAGGAGGAAGGCTCGTCCCGGAGTTGATACCTTCTTTGTGGCTGTGACTGGACAGTCGGCTGCTCTTGAAATGAGTCGCCCTTCGATACTTCCCAAGATGGGGCATATGAACTAGATTTGGAGGGTTTTGGATTTCTTCCTCATCCGACTGTAGCTCTTTTGGTGATTATCTTTTGGTGGGCGAGGGGTAAAGTACTTTTGCCTTGACCTCTGGAAGGTTCACCCTCCCCTTTGACGTATCTCCATAGCCTCGAGATCTAACCATTTTCTGTAACAAGAAACAACAGTAGTCAGTTGTAATGCAAGTACAAACAGACAGTAAACACACGGTATAGAACATGTTTGCAGGGTAGGGAAGTGTGGTCCGCAAAATCACAAGTGCAGTCGCAGGCTGGGCTGTGCGGACCACACAATTTAATCTTGTTGCCGCAGAACTAGATCTGTTGTCCGCACAATTATTAGTGCGACCGCTGATTTGGAGTGCGGCCTGCACTTTTATCATCGCGGCTGCATATCAGACTCATTAACATATCAACTCTCTGAAGACAGAGATTGGGTTATTTTGACTGTACTCACTTTTCTGCGGCCGCAATGGGATTTCTACGGGCCGCACAATTACAAGTGCGGCCACAAAATCAGCCTTGACTAAAGAACCCTAATCTCAACTTCTGCGGACCGCACAATTTCTTGTGCAACCGCATATTTCAAAATAGTTACGAGCAGACTTTCTAGCGTTGTTCAATTTTTGCACAAATTCGACATGGTATTAACAATTAAGCATTACAATCTATTCACCTATTCCCCATAGAGCAATTATCAGTTGGCCCACTAAAGTTTAAACCCCACATGGTTGTAAAATTGAAATATATTGACAAATGGCCTAAAGCTACCTAACAAATTATAAATTAAACTAAAAATTAAAAAATTCTATGAATAATTGAAACATACTAGATATGAAGTAGTGCAAAAGAGTGAACACAGATGTGGATTGAGTGTGGCAGATGATTGAACAAACGATTGCAATATTTTAGAATTTTGAGTGCTCAGGGAGGGAAAAATATACAGTAGCCGTAGATTCACTATTTATACTAGACGGGCTGACTTGAGGGACAAAGTGATGAGTGTGGCCGCAAAATTCCTTATGCGGTCCGCACTCTGTTACCTGGATGATCAAATGCCCTTGATGGTCTGCAATCCGCACAATTTATGGAGCGACCGTAGATATTTGCTGCGGACCGCAGATTTTGATGTGTGGCCGCACTTTGGCCATTTCTCTGACATACCAAACTTCATAAAGTTTGTATTTTCCCTTTTCAAGATGTGCGGTCCGCACTGTAATTGTGCGACCGCTGTGCACTTTTGTTGTAGTGACCACAATTGTGTGGTCCGCACAATACGCATGTGGTCCGCACTTTTTCCACACTTAGCCAATTGTTTTAGTATAGTTCCTGTAAAGCCCACTCATTCCTGCAACACACTTCAAATCCAGTTAGCACAAAAATAACACCTATCTATAAAAGAAGAAAACAAAATATGGGTTGCCTCCCAAGAAGCGCCTGATTTAACGCCGCACGAAGCAGATTACCATCCCTTCAAATGAATAACTGCCACCACGTGTGTTACAACCCATGTTTTCGTACGTACGAGTCGTCATAAGTCAATTGATGTAAGCTCAGAAATAAAATCATATTTAAAAAGTTTGCAAAGTAAGTTCATCGTAATACCTCGGAGGTTACAAATATTGAAGATCATGAACAACAAGTACAAATATGGTTGGAAGTTTCAGAAGCTAAAGGAATTGAAAACAAATAATGTTTCGTCGAAAGTCGACAAATTGGGAATGTTATAACATGTACTTTTGGAGTGAGACCAGGGTGTTTAAATTGATAAGTAGGTTATGTTATGAGTTATGTTAGTTGTATGATAGTCGTGTGTTATGCTTTGAAGTCAAGCGAGTGGTGGAACAAAAGTCGATGAAAGTCATCACAAGTTACGTTCATAAGTTTTACAGAAACTTTGGGTCGAATGTAATTGCAATTTTCTCCCAATATACTTAGATTATAGGGTGTTCCACATATCAAAATAAATATCTATGAGTCTATTTTGCAACGCATTAAACCGTTTGTCAATACGACATCG
>AWOL01S0089033.1:0-23296 GCA_000715115.1 Nicotiana otophora | reverse complement strand
TCTAATCATGCTGAGATAATTGCTATTCATGAAGCAAGTCGAGAATGTGTATGGTTGAGATCTGTAATACACCTTATTCGAGACAAATGTGGTTTGAAGTGTGACAAACTACCTATAATTTTTTATGAAGACAATGCAGCATGCATAGCCCAGTTGAAGGGAGGATTCATAAAAGGGGATAGGACAAAGCACATTTCACCAAAGTTATTATTTTTCACACATGGTCTTCAAAAGAATGGTGATATCAATGTGTAACAGATCCGTTCAAGTGATAATATGGCTGATTTGTTCATCAAATATCTACTGACGTCAACCTTCAAGAAACTAGTGTACAAGATTGGGATACGAAGGCTCAAGGATGTGAATTGATGCTCTCATCAGGGGGAGTTAATACGCATTGTACTCTTTTTTCCTTGCAAGGTTTTGTCCCACTGGGTTTTCCTTGCAAGGTTTTTAACGAGGCAACCAAAAAAGCGTATTTCTAAACATGTGTACTCTTTTTCCGTCACTAGGATTTTTTTCCCATAGGGTTTTTTCCTAATAAGGTTTTAACGAGGCACATTATCTATGGACATCCAAGGGGGAGTGTTATAAGAAAAATCAAATTATGGTGGATGTCTACTCTTCCTCCATGATCTTCTCAAATGCTTAATGACATATTTAATGACATATTTCTATGTTTAATGACATAATCAATGACATATTTTTCTTCACTTTTCATGCCTATATAAAGGCTTTGTAATAAGTAGAAAAATACACAAAATTGAAGAAGAAAATCTCTTCCTTCTCTCTATCTCCATTTCTTGTTCGTGTTTTACTAAATTGCTTTTATTTCATAACAACATTTCTTGTTCATGTTTTACTAAGTTGCTTTTATTTTATAACAGTATTGTATTATTAAATTTATTATTTCGAAATAATACATAATCTCATTTTTTGTAACAATCGATTTGGCATGATAGGATTGTTTTCTATTTTTCTTTTCAATTATATCCTAACTTATTACCTTATAATTATATTTTAGCCTTTACCTTTTTTATTTTTATTTTAACTCCAACATATAACCTACCTTTTGTCTCCTTTTTTCCTTGTGTCGCTTCCAACTCCAACGTCACGTATAGGTTTTGCTTTCCTTTTGTTTCATTCTTTCTTCTACTTTGATTTTTAATTCCAATTATTTTATCTCCAATTAGTTGTATAATATTGGTTGTTTTCAAGTGTGCAAAGTTTACTTATCATTGTTTTTAATATTATTAACTTGTTTCACTAATTTCAATAAAATTTGCATGAAATTAATTGCTTAATTTATATATAAGACATATTTGGTGATAAATTAGTAGAAATGAATTTCTTAAATTATTTTTATGCGTAATTCTTGATAAATTAATATTTAAAATAATTGAGGGTATCTCAGTAAACTTATCAGTTACACTATAGTGTCACACCTCCTTTTCTACCCCGAGGGATATGTGTATGGATTGTTGTGGGTTAAAGAGTTTTTTCAATTAAAGTGACAAGATTGAGTAGGGATTATTTTATTTACAGAGCCGCCACTTGGAATATTTGTTATGGTGTTCCAAGTCACCTTTTATTTGAATCCCTATTCAAAGGAAGATTTGACTCTTTTATTATTGGTCTACGAAAACAAAATCCGGGTAAGAAATTCTGTTGATAGGGGAGCAGGTGTAAGGCATTTTCCAAGTCCCGTGGTTCCAGCACGGTCGCTTTATTAACTACAACTTGGCTTGAATTAATTTTGGATAAACTGTGATTTATTGGTTTTCATGTTTTATCTATCCGCTTTTAATTGTTAAAATATAGAATTATCTTTGAAACAAATCACGTGTGTGAATCCGTTTTATTTATTATGCCAAAATCTTGTCACGCGTATGTGTACACAATTAATAGCATTTTATTATTAAGATTGTTTTATCCAAAGTTAACACATACTTCGGTTTTATTTTTGGAAATCACAATTATGTCATGCGAACGTATACATAATCGCGATAAACTAATTAAAGGTGTGCCTAAAGCACTCTATCGGTGTTCATTATTCTTCCTATATTTTTGAGATTATTGTAAGGTCATGAATTATGGAATTACTTGTGGAAGAAGTGTATGATTTTAGATATTTGAATAAATAAACTATCATATACCAATACCCTACAATCCAATAATTGAAACCCAAACTTATTAGGGTCCAAATCTTCCCAACTTTAAAGCAAGTTTGAATACCATATTTCCAGAAATATGATTAAGTATATAGCATTTAAGGACTAATTTATATTATTATTATAAAGTTTAACGGCAAATAAATAAAATCACATGAAATAAGATTAAAAGAATAAACCTTTAATGCAAAATTTCCAATTAAATGAGTTTCCAAGAATAGGTATAGTAACTCAGACGAACGTCGAACATGCATAAGCGAAGAAGAACATCAAAGCCAGTGAACGGAGCTCCAACGGAATCCTCGACCTCAATTATTGATTTCACTTTTTAGCGTGTAAAAAGGGATGTTATGAAGCATTTTTGTTGGGTTTTGATTGATGAATATCTAGATTTTTCGAAAAGAAGAGACGAAGAAAGAATGATACGAGTAGAAATTTCTTTAGCATAGAAGAAGAAAAAATTCTCTCAATTCCCTCCTCTCTTTTTTTTCTTCTCTCCCTTTCTCCTCACATTTCTCTTCTATTTATAGGGAAAAATAATTCGAAATCTTTTCAGATTTTTATTTTATTTTATTGTTTTATTATTTTTTAATTAAATTTTTTTTCCACTTTCCATTTTAATTATTTTTTTAAAAAAAAATTCCCCTTTTTACTTTACTTTTATTTTTTAATTTCCCACTTTTTCTACTTTACTTTTTTTTATTTCCACTTATTTATTTATTTTTTTAAAATTTCCACTTTCTTTTACTTGTTTTTTAATTTTTAGCTACCTTTACTTTTATTTTTTAATTCCAACTTTCTTTTACTTTTTATTTTTTTAAAATTTCCACATTCTTTTACTTTTATTTTTTAATTTTTCACTTTCTTTTACTTTAAAAAAATAATAATTTTCACCTATTTTTACTTTTACTTTTTTATTCCTTACTTTTAATTTTTCTATTATTTTATTCCCATCCGAAAATTAAAACAAAATATTTAATTTTTTCGGTTTTAATTATTTTTTTAATTTTAAAATAAAGATAAAAAAAATAAAAATAATACTAATAGTAATAATTTGACCTTTTAAATTATTTTTAATTCTTATCCTATATATAAAAAAAATATAACAAAGCTAAAAAATATATATATGAAATTTCTAAAATATTTAATAGTAGAAGGTGGTAAAAATTCAAATATAGTCAAAAATTAAGTGCTCACAGTTGCCCCTCTTTGCTTGGAAACATGAAGAGTTTTCAGGCAAAAACTAGGTGAGCCATGTGACTAATTTTTAATCAAACCATTATCCAAAAGGGAAAGAAAATATAAGATAGGGTGCAACTGAGTCCTGATTTTGGATAGCCTACATATCCCGGGTTATAGGGGAATCAGGTCACATGTAGTTCAAGGAGAATGATGGAATGATGAGATGATGAGTCGAGCGAGGTTCCGTCGAGGTTCCGGTCCGCGGTCCTGCTATTATAAAAACAAAAAGAAACTAAACAAGCTAATCAACTATGAATTATCAGATTCCTATCTATGAGTCTTCTGAAACTTGATCTTGAGTCTTGACTGGTTCTTCATGCAGACTTTGATCTAAACCTTGATGCTCGCTAGCTGTTCTATAACTTCTTCTAATCAAAAGAGGACTCCAATACTCGTGGCTTCAGTCATGTCTTGAGCATTCCACATCTTTTCAACTACTTTTGCATTTTGGATTCGCCTATTTTTTCTTTACTTTTATACTGAATTGAGACTTCTTCTTTTGGCCATCTCGAACCCTGTGCCTCGAGGTAAAACCTACTTAGATACCAAAACAAACAAACGAACGAAATTTTTCTGCCCCAGTTTGCACTAGGAAAATTTCGTGAGTTATTGTAATAAAATTCTAATCTACTTCTTTATTGAAAGCAATAAAAGATCGGGAATGGTGTACCCCGAAAAAAAAATAGAGACTAGGGAATGGAAACCCTATGTCTAAAATGAAAGAAACTAGGGAGTGGAGACCCTATATTGAAAAAGCGACCAGGGATTGGTGTACCATGATACTGGTAAAGAAATGTAACCAGGGGTTGATACCCTGTATTACGGAAAAAGAATGTAATCAGGGGTTGGTACCCTGTATTACTGAAAAGAATGTACTCATGGGATGGCGTCCTGTATTACTAAAAGGAAATGTAACCAAGGGATGACACCCTGTATTACGAAAAATAAATGTAACCAGGGGTTGGTGCCCTGTATTATTGAAATGAAAATGAATCCCCTGGGCGAAAAGGTTCTACCTGGGTTAAACTGTAAAAAGTGAGCCTGGGCGAATAGTACTTCTACCCAGAATATGAGCTGGATCCCCCTAGGCGAAAAATTTCTATCTGGGATAAATTACGTAAAACAACATGAGCGAAGAGTACTTCTACCCGGAACTATGAGCTGGATCTCCCTAGGCGAAAAGGTTCTACCTAGGTTAAGCACGTAAAACAACCTGAGCGAAGAGTACTTCTACCCGGAACTATGAGCTGGACCCCCCTAGGCGAAAAGGTTCTACATGGGTTAAGCTACATAAAACAGCCTGGGCGAAGAGTACTTCTACCCGGAACTATGAGCTGGATCCCCCCAGGCGAAAAAGGTTCTACTTGGGTTAAGCTACGAAAACCAGCCTGGGCGAAGAGTACTTCTACCCATAACTATGAGATGGATCCCCCTAGGTGAAAAGGTTCTACCTGGGTTAAGCTACGAAAAACAACCTGAGCGAAAAGTACTTCTATCCGGAACTATGAGCTGGATCCCCCCAGGCGAAAAAGGTTCTACTTGGGTTAAGCTACGAAAAACAACCTGAGCGAAAAGTACTTCTATCCGGAACTATGAGCTGGATCCCCCTAGGCGAAAAGGTTCTTCCTGGGTTAAGCTACGAAAAGCAGCCTAGGCGAAGAGTACTTCTCCCGAAACTATGAGTTGGATCCCCCTGGGCGAAAAGGTTCTACCTGGATTAAGCTACGTAAAACATCCTGAGCGAAGAGTACTTCTACCCGGAACTATAAGCTGGATCCCCCTATGCGAAAAGGTTCTACCTGGGTTAAGCTACGAAAAATAACCCTGGGTGAAGAGTACTTCTACTTGGAACTATGAGCTGGATCCCCCTAGGTGAAAAGGTTCTACCTAGGTTAAGCTATGTAAAACAACCTGAGCGAAGAGTACTTCTACCCGGAACTATGAGCTGGATCCCTCTAGGCGAAAAGGTTCTACCTAGGTTAAGCTACGAAAAATAACATGTAATAGTGATGCATGATAAAAATAAAAGAAAATAGATATTTTGCGAAACTCACCTTTAGTGACATTCGTTCTTTAGGAATTGCCATTCTGCACTGCTTTGTTCCTGCTGCAAACAAAGAAACATTGTGAGCTTTAAAAAGTGGTGGTCGGTTTGTGGCCTTGATGTTTTTGGTAGCTTGGCTTTGTGCCCATCTTCTTTTGATGATGATTTCAACCTGCCACTAGATGTTTCGTGAATACCACTTGCATTTCTGGCCTCATAGAGCCTTTGACTTTTCAAACTTTTACATGACGGTTGGCCGCGTGGGACTTAACCTTTTCAACTTTATTTTGGCCTTTGTGGAATTTCACTTTCGACTTCTTTCCTCCAAAAATTTCAATTTCAGAGCATTAGGGAACCTTTGGCTTTTCAAACTTTGCCAAAACGGTTAGCCACTTGGGACTTAACCTATTCAACTTTATTTTGCCTTGTAGGCACTTTCAATTTGATTTCCTTCTTACAAGAGTTTTTGATTTCTAAGCATCAGCCGCCTTGGCCAGTCGGGGTCGACTTGATGCCCCTGCCGAGTCCGGGTGCCTTTTTTTGCATATTAGCTTGTATCAAACGAGAGCCCTGTAAATTAGTCTTGTCAACCCTTATTTGCCTTAGTTTTTGGAACAGAGTTAGACCGAAAGGGATTCAAAGAAAAACAAGCAATGGAATGGATAATGAATTTAGACAAGAGATGTCCCTTTCGGGGAAGAGAAAGAAAGACTTATCTAGCGGACTTCAATGAACATGACATGCCTTTTGGACTGGATGCCTGATCTGTGTGAACCGTCCGACCCTCAGAAATTCATCACAACTTTTGCCACGAAACCGAGAGACCTTGCCCAGGACTGTATCGGTGCCAGTGACTGTGAGGATCATATTTTTGATCAGTGGCGTCCTTTTCGGGTTTTTACCAACTGACCTCTCTCATTTTTCTTCTCAATATCGTCTTATAGTGCTCTTTGCGAGTTTTCACTAACAAGACTCTCATTTTCAATTTCTCTGCTTATCGTCGCCTTACGGTGCTTGTGAGGGTTTTCACCAATAAGGCTCTCTTATTTTATTTCTCTCATTTTGGTTACATCAAAACCAAGTGATTGTATCCTCCAGTTGTGAACATTCTCGTTGATTGATCGGAAGGACTTGAAAAGGATTTGGGTAAAAAGGATTTGGACTGAATTACAACTTTGGAACCTTTCAGGCGAAAACGTCGCCAAACCATTATATCATCTGCCCCAGTTTCACTTTTGGGGGAATTGAGATTTTTATTTTAGTATGACTGAAACCCAGAGAGAGGCTGCCTATGTATCTTTTCGGAATCAAGTCGAACGTAGTTCAAGGAACATGAACTGTTTTGATTTTTGTTTTGTTTTTCTTCTATTTTGTTTTGTTTTCTCTTTCTTTTTCCTATACTTCCTCTTTTTCTTTCTTTTCTTTATGTCTTCTTTGTTTTGTTTTGTTTTTTGTTTTTTTTAATAACACTTTCAGGTTCCAAAAAGAGTAATCAAAGAAAGGTAACAGGCTCAAAGGGTTGGAAAAAAGGGTTAATGGTATTTGGGTAGCGAGAATGAAAGCCTTCGTCATCCCAACCGGAGAACATTAATACTATATAGAGGATCAAACATAGTACCTTTTGACTGCACCTGCATTGACATTTGTTTCAAGGACATTTTATTTGATGTTTACCAGGTACAATGCTCGCTTTTAGCAGTACATCTCGTTACAATGTATGGACCATTCCAATCTGGAGCCAATTTTCTTTAGGTGTTCTGATTCTTTGTTTTCTTTCTTTAAACTTATCTTCATTGCATTTTGATTCATGATTCATTATTTCGAAGTCTGACAACGTTTTAGGATATGGGCATGAAGTCCGCAAGTATGTCATGTTATTAAAATCTACATTAACATAACTGAAAAGAGAATAAGAAAAGTGACAAGAATAAGAAAAGAGACATTTCTGGACAATGACATATAAATTTCATTTGATTTTTTTTTTAAAAGATAGAAAGGTTTACATCAGAAAGTAAGATAATAAAGTAAAACATCCGGATTACACCCTAAAATAATTCGAACACATAAAGGATAGCACGACCGGATACCGAGACTCCCGTCTGATAGGGGACTTTTAGGTTTGGCGCCCATTTTCTGGTTTCTCTTCTGCCGCGGCACTGGCTACTGTGGCTTTCAATGCTAGATCATCAATTTTTCAACTACCCTTAAGGGGCCAACAGTCCTCTGTATCATGACCAACTGTTCCAGAGTGGTATTCACATCTAGCATTAGCCCGGTGCGAGAGGAACTCAGGGTTTGGCCGGTTCGGGGCTACTGGATGCAATAGACCTAACCTGACTAGCTTTTGGAACAAGCTCGAGTATGATTCACCAACATGGATGAACTGATTCCTTCTGGGGAGGCACTCTTTTTTTTCTTTCTCTTTTTTTTTTGAATTGTTTTTTTCATATCTTGATTTCTTTTTCTTTTTCTTTTTGTTGTTTTTTGCTCTCTGTTATTTTTTGTCACTCTTTTCTTTCTTTTTCACTCATTTTTTTTTCTTTTTTTTTTCAGTTTATTTTTTCACTCAATTTATTTATGGCATGATCGAATCCTATTGGGATTGCCTACGTATCATGACGCCGCATAAATCAGATCATTACGTAGTTCAGAAGAAGATCAGGAATAAAGTAAATAAGGTAACTCTTTTTCTAATTTATTTCTCAATCTTTGTTTTTTTTTTGAAAATCATACCACAAAAGCTCATAACAAGGAAAATATTTTGGATTTTGAATTTTCTCTTTTTTTTTTATTCAAAATTTTCGAAAGAAAGACTTCTAAACAAGAAAGAAAATATTTTTAGATTTTTATTTTTTATTATTATTTTTTAATTATTTTTTGATAATTTTCGAAAGAATTTTTTTTTTTGAATTTTTTTTTTTAATTTGTTTTTTGGAGAAAGACTTTTGAAAAAGAAAGAAAATATTTTTAGATTTTTGGATTTGACGTCTAAAAAAAAGACTTCTAAAGAAGTAATTAGTGAAAAATATTTTTGGATTTTTATAAATTAAGGGTCGGAACCGATGAGGTTTGCCTACATATCTCACATCCGGTGAGAATCAGACCCGCGTAGTTCTGTAAATTTTGACACAACAGGGAAAACATGAATTGTTTTTTACTCATTTTGAAATGACTTCTCTTTTCCTCTTTTTTTTTCTTCAAAATTTCGACAAAGATTCACAATTTTTCAAATAACTAAGTTTTTCAGAACCGGGTGAATTTCCTTTTCCTACCCCATTCTTCATTTTTCTTGATTTCCTCCCATATTCTAGAATTCGATCAACATGCAAGCCGAAATAAATAAATGCACAAATAGCACGTAGGATGCATCAGGATGGTCTTTTATTTTTGGGTACACCTGTCCTAGACGGACCCAACCCCAATGTTGAGTCCCCAAAGTCAAATGCACATGATGCAAACCAACGTTCCTACTAGAGATCCGGCACGATGCTATGTTATTGTAGGTTTAAAATCCTGGGGGGAGTGTTTTAGACCTGGCTTACCCAAGCGAACAGCTCGAGCCGAGATGGGGGCAACGAACCGGGAGTACGAAAGTCTACCCGGCCTAGTTACTGGTCCAACCTCGTTCTATTTGGTATGATATCTAACAGAAAAGTGGGCCACGCGCACGTGTGCACCATAAATTTAGAAAACTTAGAAGGGAGGCGTAAGAAGACAGTTTATATAGTTCAAATAATATCAAAGTGATAAATGAGCGGCAATTAGCACATAGGCCCACAAACACAGTAATATCAACAATCAAGAAAGTCAAGTATAAATCACATTACAAGCTCGGATTCTGAACCCTAAACCAGAAGTTCTGGGTTCTTTTTCCCAGCAGAATCGCCAGAGCTGTCACACCTCATTTTCTACCCCGAGGGATAGGTGTATGGATTGTTGTGGGTTAAAGAGTTTTTCCAACTAAAGTGACAAATTTGAGTAGGGATTATTTTATTTACAGAGCCACCACTTGAAATATTTGTTATGGTGTTCTAAGTCACCTTTTATTTGAATTCCTATTCAAAGGAAGATTTGACTCTTTTATTATTGGTCTGCGAAAATAAAGTCCGGGTAAGAAATTCTATTGACCGGAGAGAAGGTGTAAGGCATTCCCCAAGTCCCGTGGTTCCAGCACGGTCGCTTTATTGACTACAACTTGGCATGAATTAATTTTGAATAAACTGTGATTTATTGGTTTCAATGTTTTATCTATCTGCTTTTAATTGTTAAAATATGAAATTATCTTTGAAACGAATCACGTGTGTGAATCCGTTTTGTTTATTATGCCAAAATCTTGTCACGCGTACGTGTACACAATTAATATCATTTTATTATTAAGATTGTTTTGGCCAAAGTTAACACATACTTCAGTTTTATTTTTGGAAATCACAATTATGCCACGCGAACGTATATATAATCGCGATAAACTAATTAAAGGCGTGCCTAAAGCACTCTATCGGTGTTCATTATTCTTCCTATATTTTTGAGATTATTGTAAGGTCATGAATTATAAAATTACTTGTGGAAGAAGTGTATGATTTTAGATATTTGAATAAATAAACCATCATATACCAATACCCTACAATCCAACAATTGAAGCCCAAACTTATTAGGGTCCAAATCTTTCCAACTTTAAAGCAAGTTTGAATACCATATTTTCAGAAACATGATTAAGTATATAGCATTTAAGGACTAATTTATATTATTATTTATAAAGTTTAACGGCAAATAAATAAAATCACATGAAATAAGATTAAAAGAATAGAGGAAAGAATAAACCTTTAATGCAAAATTTCCAATTAAATGAGTTTCCAAGAATAGGTATAGTAACTCAGACGAACGTCGAACAAGCATAAACGAAGAAGAACATCAAAGCTAGTGAACGGAGTTGCAACGGAATCCTCGACCTCAACTATTGACTTCACTTTTTGGCGTGTAAAAAGGGATGTTATGAAGTATTTTTGTAGGGTTTTGGTTGATGAATAACTAGATTTTTCGAAAAGAAGAGGCAAAAAAAGAAAGATACAAGTAGAAATTCCCTTAGCGTAGAAGAAGAAAAAATTCTCTCAATTCCCTCCTCTTTTTTTTTTCTTCTCTCCCTATCTCCTCACATTTCTCTTCTATTTATAGGGAAAAATAATTCGATTTTTTTTAGATTTGTTTTTATTTTATTATTTTATTATTTTTCAATTAAAAATAATTCCAATTCCCATTTTTCTTATTTTTTTTTAAAAAAATTCCCACTTTCCTTTACTTTTATTTTTTAATTTTCCATTTTTTTACGTTCCTTTTTTTATTTCCACTTATTTTACTTTTCTTTTTTAAATTTTCACTTTCTTTTACTTTTTTTTAAAATTTTTTTTAGCTACCTTTACTTTTATTTTTTAATTCTAACTTTTTTTAACTTTTCATTTTTTAAAATTCTCACATTATTTTACTTTTATTTTTTAATTTTCCACTTTCTTTTACTTTTTTAAAAATATAATTTCCACCTAATTTTACTTTTACTTTTTTATTCCATACTTTTAATTTTTCTATTATTTTAATCCCATCCGAAAATTAAAAGAACACTAATTGTTTTGGCTTTTTTTATTTTTTGTTTATTTTAAAATAAAGATAAAAAATAAAAATAATACTAATAGTAATAATTTGACCTTTTAAATTATTTTTAATTCTTATATAGTCAAAAATTAGGTGCTCACATACAGTACAATACAGTCAAACCAAACAACAAAATATTATTTAACAACAACAAATAATACAATCTATCCAAATATTGTATTAATAAATGATATAATACAATATGGGTATAGTACAATGCGATACATTATAAAATGATGGGTAACAATGATCCAAATAGAGTGCAAGAATTATTTAATGGTCCATTGTTTCCATTGAGATAAAGACGACGACTTAAAGCAAATCAAGAAATGAAATACTAGTCGCTAAATTTTTTAATATTTGTTCTAAAGATAATGATATTTTTATATTTACCAATAATTCAAAATTAAACTTACCATTTTGTCAATAATAATATAATTTTATAAAGACAAAAATTAATAACTAGTAGTCATAAAATTATCGTTGAGTCAAACAAACATTCTACCTGCATAATTTTATGGATCCACTTTATATAAGAAAAAAAAAGAAGGGAAACTACCAGCTATGTCCATTTATAAGTAGCTCATTATAAAAATTAGCTAATTCATAAAATATTACTAATATTAGCCAAATATTACTAATATTAGCCAATTAGCTATTTGGAGCAAAAAAAGTTAATTTTTTATTTTCTTTTGAGTGGGTGTTATTAGGATAGATTTGATACATCTTAAGGAGCTTGAATCTCAGTTTTGGGATAATTTGGTGAAGTTTTGAGGTGGTTTGAATTGAAAATTCGAAGTAAAAACTGAACATGAAAAAAATGATATGTGTATCACACTGTATATTATTTGGGTATCACATATGCATCATATTTGTATCAATTGTGTATCACATGTATATCCATGTATACCAACCAGTGTGTGAGATACATGCATGATACATGTTTGATATATGTGTCGTAGAAGATTTTTTTAAACTCGACTTAATTACGAA
The DNA here is from genome assembly GCA_000715115.1 of Nicotiana otophora. Lineage (NCBI taxonomy): Eukaryota > Viridiplantae > Streptophyta > Magnoliopsida > Solanales > Solanaceae > Nicotiana > Nicotiana otophora. The sequence goes on along the minus strand of AWOL01S0089033.1, from coordinate 11,206 downwards.
TTTTGATACAAAACCAGTCCAAATCACCTCCAATCTTCCTCAAATTTTGTATATTGACTTATCTATATGTTTTTAATGAATTTCAACTATACCCATTGAAAACGTTCCTTTTTTGCTTAGATTTTTGGAATATTGTATATATATTTTTGTATTTCATCACCTTATTTGCTACCTCATCCATAAAATTTTGTTTCCATCTTGCACCTAATATTGCTAATCACGCTTAAAAATATGGAAGGCGATTTTTGCATGTAGTTCTTTGAGAGAAAGAACTTTATTTATTTGGTTTTTTAATTTTTATATTTGTTTTTCTAGTTTTAATAAGTGTATGAGCAATAGCTAGAGGTTGGTAAGTTGAGACTTATTTGGACATTAAGTTTCCCAAAAAAGAAGCATCTAGATCAACTTCCAATCTCATTCTATAAGCGCTCCATTTCTCTACCTTCCATGTAATATATAGGCTCATATTCCTAGTTACTTTATGCTAAAGAGAGGATAACAACATTTAAAAAAAATATTAGAGATGTTAAATAGGCCTTTGATGGGACAATGGTGTGAAAGTCAAAAGAGAGTGAACTAATATTAATAAATATAAATAAAAACAACAAGAATATACAATAAGCAACACCATCTGAAAATAATACAAGCTATTTAATTTATTTATTTTGGATACAAAAAGTAAAATCACTACAATTTCAGATCCAAATTACTTATGAGTCGAATTGTAATTACACGAAGATACTACTCATACAAAATTTTGTATTTATGTAAGTTCCAACTTCAAAATTAAAGAGGTAAATCTTTGTGGGAAATTACCAGTTATGTCAGCCCATAAGTTAGTAAAAAAATTAGCCATTCATCAAACATTATCAATACTAGCCAATTTTCTATTTGTAGCAAAACAAATGTCAAATTTTTCTTTCTTCTGAGTGAGTTGATATTAGGCTTAAAGTATGTATATTTATATTCATATTGCCTCGCATTTTCTCATATTTCGTAGATTTCGGATATGTAATATAATAATTTGTGATAATTCGTGGTATTTTTATGTGTAGTAATCATCCGGAGGTAATTTGGGACGAAGGTATGTGAATTGAAGCGAAAAAGGGACGAAATGAAAGAAAAGCTACAAGTAGCACCCATGGTAGCGTGGGGTGCTACCTGTGGCGCACAAATCAGAACCACCAAATTTTCAGTGCCAGGGCTAGCGCCCCACGCTACCCTGGGCGTTGGTGACGAGAATTTGTCCTATTTCATCGGGACTTGGTTATTTTGACCCCAAGATGCCCCCAACTTGTATAAAAGCAAACTTAAACCTATTTTGGCAGGGGTGACGCGACTTTGAGAGAGAAACACAAGTACGAAATACTTGGGAGCACAGAATTCATTAATTCTTCCATTCTTCATCTAGTATTTATAACTTTATGTTTAAAAATAATATTTTTATGATTGTTATGAACATGAGTGGCTAAGAACCTCATTATTCTGGGGTTATGGGTCGTTCTTGACTATTGTAAATTGATTGTTGATTGTTTTGCTTGACTTTATCATAGTAATTTATTTATTCAATCTTGCACTTAATTATTCTAGTGCGTAGCTAATAATAGAGTACTATCTATGAATTTATAGTTGAACTCGAAAATGGGAACTATAAATTGCATATAGGATTGAATAGAGTAAGTTCTTGAATCCGGGCATCAGAGAATAGATTTGTGATTAAGATAGAAATATTCTAGTTGCCTTACTTGGTTATTTTTGCAGGAAATATAGATGTGTTCTTGTCAAATTTGATTCTATAGACATGTAGTCTTAGGTTGGCTTGAATAGGCGAGCGAAGCGTCGAAAGACCTTCGCGAGCATAATAAACCCTGATAATCAACAAATTAGATAAGTCAAGTGATTACATCAACCTGAAAAATACAATAGGAGAGACGTCAATCCCATAACCATGGAATATCCCCATCTCATTGAATTCTTCCTAAGTGTTTGTTTGCTCTACTTGCAATCTTATTTTTCTGCTTGTTTATTAGTTCGTAGTAATTTAGTTACCAAAATCACAACCATCTTCTTCACACTCACTTGAGCATTAAATTTATAAATAGCTTAGATTGGACATAAGTTGATCATAAATTCTCGTGGAAACTATACTTTTTTATCACTTTATTACTTGTTGACCGCGTATACTTGCATGTACGTTTGGACCCAATAAATTTTTGGCGTCGTTGCCGAGGATTTAGAAATTAGTTATTTGTCTGAAACAAGATCTTATTTGTTTTTATTCAAGTGTTAATCTGTTTGACTGTTTTGGACTCTACAAGTGTTCACCTTCAATGCTAAGAAGAAGCAACAGTTTGAACAACCTTCCTTTTCTTGATCATGAACCCGAAAGACTCTTCCGGAGGTTAAGGAGGGAGCCGGAAGAAAGAGCAAGAATTGCGGAGTTGGGTATTGTAGTCCAACCACATCCAATCGAGATGGCAAAAAATGAAGAAAGACTGGTGATTGAGTCCACAAGGCCTAGTCTCGCGAATATGACTCAGGCTATTGTGAAGCCTGATATAACTGGGTACTTTGAGTTGAAATAATACATGGTGCAACTGATTCAATCCACAGGGCTTTTTTTTGGGCTGTCAAGCGAAGATCCTCAAAGGCATATACAGAATTGTTTTTGGAGATTATGGATACATACAACTATCCGTACGTCTCTAAGGACTATGTCAGACTGATTTTGTTTCCCTTTCTCTAATGGGGCAAGCAAAGGAATGGTTAAACAAGGAGCCCGTAAACTCGATCCACACTTGGGATGATTTGGCACAAAAATTCTTAATCAAGTTTTTTCCCACTAAGAAGACAAAGGCACCGAGGAGCCACATTCTTGGGTTTCAACAACGTGATGGTGAGACTCTTCGTCCAGCTTGGGAAAGATATAAGAAACTACTCAGAGACTGTCCATATCATTGTCAGACTGATGAGGTGTTGGGACATACTTTTGTAGATGGATTGGACGAGACCTTCAAATTATATCTAGATTTAGCTTGTGGAGGAAGTTGCATGCAAAAGCCATACAGTGAGATTCAGACCCTTCTCAACAATTTCACTACAAAATGATCATAACTTGCAGCGTGAAGTGACAAGAAGGATGATAAAATAGAAAGCAATAGGTACACTCAAGCTGGATGAGATGCCAGCCATGCGAGCAAAGATTGCTAAACTAAACAACCAAATGGCTAAGATAGAAATGGGTCAAGGGCATCAGATGCAACAGGTTCAGAGGATAACCATATGTTGTGAAATTTGTGGAGATGGTCATATGAGTGACCAATGTCCGGTGAATCCTGAATCTATATATTATGTGGGCCAGCAAGGTAGAGGTCCAATGAACCAGAATAATCAATATGGGAACACCTATAATCCCAACCGTAGAAATCACTCGAATTTCTCATGGAGTGGGAAACATACCACTCAGAATCAATACAGGCCTCAAGGGAACTATAATCAGCCTCAAAAGCCACCTCAACAGGTAGAAGAAAGAACCAATGATATGTTGAAAAAGTTGTTGATTGACAACCAGCAACTTCGAATAGATAATCAACAATTGAGGACTGAATTTCGAAATATAGAAAGGTAGATTGGTAGTTGGCTGCATAATAAAATACTCGACCTGCAGGGGCCCTTCCCAGCGATACAGATAAGAATCGTCAAGTAAATGCTGTAACTTTGAGGAGTGACAGAGAATTAGAAGAAGTCCCAAAAAGAAAGAAAGAACAAGTCACTCCTAAGGGTGAACTGATCCCCAAAACTGTGGGAAAAACTGAGAAAGAAACTGAAGAAAGTGAAAAAACTCCAATTGCAAGGCCACCACCTCCTTTCCCGTAAAGATTGAAGAAGAAAAACATTGACAGGATGTTCAATTTTTTGATATGCTGAGCCAAATTCAATTGAACTCCCATTGGTTGATGTGTTACGTGAAATACCAAAATATGCTAAGTACATCAAAGATATTATGGCTAACAAAATGAGGTTGACAGAGTTTGAGACAGTGATACTTAATGAAGAGTGCACCTCGAGAATTCAAAAAACATTACCGCAAAAGTTGAAGGATCCGGGGAGCTTCACCATACTTGTTCGAATTGGTGAGGTAGATGTGGGGCGAGCACTCTGTGATTTGGGGACGAGCATAAATTTGATGCCTCTTTCAGTTTTCAGTTAATTGGGGTTGGGAGCTCCAAGGCGAACCGCAGTCATGTTAGAGCTTGCTTATAGATCTATTGTCCATCCCGAAAAGGTGATAGAAGATGTTCTACTACAAATTGGGCAATTTATTCTACTAGCATATTTCATTATACTGGACTATGAAGCTGATGAACAAGTCCCCATCATCTTGGGACGACCTCTCTTAGCCACCACTGATGCTGTGATAAAAGTTTGTGAAGGAAAAATGATTCTCCAGGTTGATAATGTGGAAGCAGTCTTTAATATGTAGAAGGCAATTCAGCTGCCAAGTCACTATGAGGATCTAGCTATGATACATGTGATTGAAAAAGAAGAAGAAAAAATGATGTAAGTGCATATATGGATGACTCTCTAGAGAAAGCACTTATGTTGTTTGATAGCATTGACTTGGATGACGAGGTAAAAGAGATGGTGTATCATATGGATGCATGTGCTTACATTAAAGGACTGATCGATTTCGAGCCTCTAGATAGACCAACTGGTCCACCCCCAAGTCATCTATCGAAAAAGCTCCTAAATTGGAACTCAAGACCTTACCCTCCCATATTCATTACGCCTATTTGGGTGTTGATGAAACTTTACATATTATTGTATCTTATGAGTTATCTATTTTTCAGGAAGAAAATCTACTTCGCGTGCTTAGAGAGCACAAGCGGGCGATTAGTTGGACCATGCCTGACATTCGTGGTATTAGCCCAGTATTTTGTATGCATAAAATCCTCATAGAGGAGGGGTATAAACTGAGTGTGGAACACTAACGCCACTTGAATCTAGTCATGAAGGAAGTGGTAAGAAAGAAAATCATAAAGTGGCTCGATGCATGTATTATCTTTCCCATCTTTGATAGTAAGTGGGTAAGTACAGTACAATGTGTACCTAAAAAGGGTGGAATGACGGTGGTCGTAAATGATAATAATGAATTAATCCCAACTAGGATTGTCACCAGTTGAAGAATTTGTATTGACTACCGAAAACTGAATAATGCTAGTAGAAAAGATCACTTCCCCTCCTCTTTATTGATCAGATGTTAGATAGGTTGGTTGTACAAGACTACTATTATTTCCTTGGTGGATATTCCGCCTATAACCATATCTCAATTGTACCAGAGGACCAAAAGAAGACTACTTCACTTGTCCTTATGGCACTTATGCTTTTAAGCGAATGCCATTTGGGTTGTGCATAATGGAAATCTTCACTGATATGGTAGAAAAATTTATTGAAGTGTTTATGGATGATTTTTGGGTCTTCGGACCATCTTTTGATGAATGCTTAACGAATTTGAGTAAAGTGCTTGCCATGTGTGAAGAGACGAACTTAGTGTTGGACTAGGAGAGGTGTCATTTTATGGCACGAGAAGGAATTGTACTCGAGCACAAGGTGTCTAAAGATGGGTTGGAGGTGGATACGGAAAAAGTGGATGCAATTGAAAAACTGTCGCCTCCAATATCTGTCAAAGGAGTCAGAAGTCTTTTGGGACATGCAGGTTTCTATCGTAGATTCATTAAAGATTTTTCTAAGATTTCTGCTCCCCTGTGCAAGTTGCTTGAGAAGGATGCATCTTTCAAGTTTGATGAACACTGCTTGAAGGCGTATAAAGAGTTAAAAAAGAAATTAGTGACTGCACCAATTATCACCGCCCCAGACTAGGGAGAGTCTTTTGAGTTGATGTATGATGCCAGTGACACGACAATTGGGGTTGTATTGGGCTTGAACAAAAATAAAGTGTTCCACTCAATTTACTACGCTAGAAAACTCTAAACCCAGCCAAGATAAATTATACAGTCACAGAAAAATAATTGCTAGCGGTAGTATGGGCATTTGACAAATTAGGGCCTACTTGGTGGGAACTAAAGTCATCGTCTACACAGACCATGCAGCCACCAGGTATTTATTTGAGAAAAAGGATGCTAAGCCTCGACTAATTCGTGGGGTTATTCTCTTGCAGGAATTTTTCGTGGAAATCAAAGATTAAAGGGACAGAAAATCAGGTGGTGGACCATTTGTCGTGCTTGGAGACTCACGCACATGTTGAGGAAGGGGACAAAATTCAGGAAAGCTTTTCTGATGAAAAATTGCTAGCCATCACAGCTGGCACAACCCCATGGTATGCTGACTATGTGAACTTCATTGTAAGTGGGGTGACTCCGTCAGAGTTATCTCCGGATGGTAAGAGAAAATTTATGAATGACGTTAAACTTTATCTATGGGATAAGCCGTTTTTGTTTAAGCAATGTGCAAATCAGCTGGTGCACCGATGTGATCCTGAGGAGAATATGGAGGCAATTTTACATGATTGTCGTGCATCACCATATGGAAGGCACCATGTTGGAGACAAAACGACTGCAAAGGTGTTGCAGTCGGGATTCTATTGGCCTAAGCTATTCAAGGATGCACATGCTTTTGTGAAAGTGTGTAATAGGTGCCAAAGGACGGGTATAATTTCGAGAAGGTATGAGATGCCATTGAAGGGCATGCTTGAGGTTGAAATCTTCAATATTTGGGGAATAGACTTCATAGGGTCGTTCTAGCATCAAATGGCCATTGGTACATCTTGGTTGCAGTTGACTATGTGTCAAAGTGGGTTGAGGTTGTGGATTTGCCTACGAATGATGCTAAAGTGGTGGTGAGCTTTGTGAAGAAAAATAGTTTCACCCGATTCGAAACTCCGCATGCTTTAATAAGTGATAGAGATACTCACTTTTGTAACAAACTGTTGGGCAACCTCTTAGCTAAGTATGGGGTGAGACACAAGGTCGCAACTGCTTATCATCCGCAAACCAGTGGTCAAGTGGAGGTCTCAAATAGGGAGGTGAAGCAAATTTTTGAGAAGACAGTGAGCGCAAGTAGGAAGGACTGGGCTAGCAAGCTAGATAATGCTCTATGGGCATATCTCACGACATACAAAACTCCAATTGGTGCTTCGCCATACAGGTTAGTATATGGAAAGGCTTGTCACTTGCCTGTTGAGCTTGAGCATAAGGCATATTGGGCAATCAAGAAGCTCAACTTTGATATGTATCTAGCTGGGGAAAAACAAATGTTGCAACTAAATGAGCTCGAAGAGTTTCGACTGCACGCATATGAGAATGCGAAGTTGTATAAAGAGAAAACAAAGAGATGGCATGACAAACATATTTTGCATCGTGAGTTTGAATCTGGTCAAGCCATTCTATTATTCAATTCAAGGTTGAATCTCTTTCCTGGGAATCTCAAGTCTAGATAGTCGGGTCCATTTGAAGTAGTGCAGGTTACAAAGCATGGAGTTGTTGAGCTAAAGGATCCCGAACGCAATGGCACATTTTAGTCAATGGGTAAAGAGTGAAAAATTATTGGGGTAGTGGCGTTCGTCATTACAAAACTTTGATATACTTGGTGGATGCGTGAGGGAACATGTTGCATCGTGCCGCGACGTTAAATCAGCTGCTTGTTGGGAGGCAACCCAATGTTTATTGCTTTCGTAGTTAGTTTTCTTTTTTAGTTAGAGTAGATTAGAGTTTTTTTTCTTGTTTCTTTGTAGTCAAAGAAATCATAGGTAGAATGGTGTGGGGTGTGTATAATGGATATATTCAGTGCTCATGAGGGTCAGGGATTTCATTCAAAAACAAAATAGCGAAATCTAGCGCCTAGGCCAGCGCCCCACGTTACCTGGGGCGGAAAAGGCAGAAACATCAAAACCCCAGCGCCAGACCTAGCGCGACGCGCTGGGCTGAGGGTCACATGTAAGTTTTTTTTTTATTTCGTTGTATTTTTTTAATAAATCATTAACCCATTAACCCGACCTGGATACCCATCTACACTCACCTAATAACCCATTACCCATACGAATTCCCCCACTCTAATTAAAATAACCTAAATCCCAATTCCCCCCCTCTCTCCCCACTCGTTCTTCTCCTTCTTGCCCTCTCTCTCTCTCAATTTATCCATTGTTCATTGCTTGTTTTCATCTCAAACTCAAAGGTATGTTCTTTTTCTTCTTCTTGTATTATGTGATTTTTTGGAGTTGTAATCCCCCTCCATGTCCCAAACGACCCCCACTCCTCAATCTCCCCTACGTTTCTTTTAGACTTTATGTTACTATAGTGGGTGGTCTATATGTAAAAATTGGTTGTTGAAATTAGTGGTGACTATGTTCTACGGAGTAGTAAACTACAATTCCCTCTACCTCATTCAAAATTAGGAGGGTACTCATTATCCACCATTGTTGAATAAAGAGACACCCCCATGTGTTTGATAAAGTGCTTGAAAGAGTAAATTGTGCACCGTTAAAGTCTGAGTAGCCGAGTGTAGTTATATGTGATGTTGGGATAAGTGTGGGGTGTTTGGGGGTGATTTTACATAATCCAAAGCTTGTGTTCTATGTTAACCATACCATAATCATAATACCCACACCTTGTATCATGTGTAATGTATCTTGTAGCCCTTTGTTAGAATTAGCTAGTATAGTGAATTAGTTGTAGAGATTGAGGACCATGTGTTACTTGCTTACACTAAGGCTAAGTCACTAGCGATGTTCGACCACTTGAATTATGTGGAATAGTCAGTACATTACAATTGTATGGCATGGGGAAGTCTTGAGTACCCATCGCCTTGTGGTGCAATATTTGTGCACTTTGAACCACTATTTTTAGTATATTACATAGAGTCTTTGGTTTTAAGTGTGGGGTCATCTTTGATTCTCACGACGACCTTGGGTGAATTTTTTGATTCATTCTCACATTCATGTTTATCGTGTATAGGTGTTATGGCTCGTGACAGTGCTACCAAGGGAAAAAGGAACATGGAAGTCCTCTACTACTGCTCCCCCTTCCAAAACGAGCAAGCAAGGTGAAGGATTATCTCAGAAAGATAAAAGGAAGCAGGTTGCCGACCAGTCAAGGAGAGCACCATAGGAACCACTGCCCCTACTTGGATCTGGTTCGAGAGGACGCCATCCAATGGTATCATAACCTTTGAGCCATATGGGCGGTACGTCTCTGAAATGGGAATCAACATGAAAGCTCCTGAAAAGAACTTCCCGGATGTGCTTGCCCGGTTGAGAGATATAAAAATGAATAAGTTCCTTGAGTGCCCGGGGCATGCAAGTTTGAGCATGGTGAGGGAACTCTATGAAAATTGGAATGGGGATCAGTTCATGTCGTGGGTTCGAGAAAAGGAAGTGCCATTGGATAAGGCGTCCTTATGCAAATTCTTGGGAGTTGATTGCCCTAACCCGTAGAGGCTGCAAAAGTTTGTCAAATGCCCAAGCTACCAGGCTATACTCACACTCTATGTGAAGTTGATTTTAATGCAAAGTGGACAAGGACTAAGGGGGATACCCATCTTAAGATGATCCGCTTCAACTTCAACAAAATTGCCAAGGTATGGCAAAACTTTGTGCATGCCAGATTGATGTCGGCTGAGCATAACAGTGAATGTACTCGAGCCCGAGTGTATTTTTTCTAATGACTGGGTGACCCATCAATGTGGGTGAGATCATGCTAGGGGAGATGGCCCGCACATGCTTTGGGCAAACAAATAAAAAGATCCTTCTTTGGCAACCTCTTGACGCAATACATGCTCTCCCGTGAGGTACCGGAGTACCCCGGCTATGATAAGGTGGTGGAGGCACCAAAGGGGTTGATGGACATTACTTCCTTGTTAAAGTCCACGTCCAAGCTGAGCCAGGCTGCAAGCAATGAGAGGGATGAAAACTTCAACAAGTATCTCTATAGTTCCCTGAATGTGATAATGAGCAGGCTAGATGTGATGGATGAGGAGCGTATGCATATACGCAATGATCTATCTAGTTCTTCAAAGGAGATGTTGGAGATTGCGCCTGGCAGTTCCATCCACCCATCAGAGGATGAGAACACCCACAAAGGTTCAAATGATGAGAATAAGATTGGTGATGATGTCACGGGGCCAATGGCTTTGGTGCCCCTAGGAGCGGATGATGATGAGCCCGGAGCTTCGGTCGGTGGGCACTCTAAGGATGAAGGATTTGAGTATGACCCCCATGGGTCCGCCTAGCAGGGAGTTTTTCTTTCCACCTTACTTTGTTTTGAATTATTATATGCATCAGGGACTATGTATAATATAAGTGTGGGGTGGGGTAACTACTTGCATAGTTGTAAGTGTATAACATTTTTTTATTAGTTTATCGTTTAGAATTTGTAGTAGGTATAATCTAATTAGTTAGTAGTAGTTGTGAAAAAAAAAACAAAAATAGAAAAAAAAATCAAAAAAAACTCGAACTTTTCCCCACGATGGATCTTTTGGACAATTTTCTTGAGGGATTAAGATCCGAATTAAAAATACCAAAGATTTTTTTTTATTTTTTTTTAGGATAATTAGGTAGTATCCCTTGGTTTTTCTTTGGGCGCCGGTTCTTTTTCAAGGGTGTAGCTTGAACCAGGTATTTGTTTTTGTTATTTTCTTAGGAGTAGGATAAGAAGAAAACTGAGCAGCTCTGAGATATCTTTTGATATGTTTGGTGCTGGCATATTAGGCTATGGTATGCGTTCTCTCTTCCTGTTATATTTGATTTGAATTGTGATGCCTAAAGTAAAGTAAATAGCCTATTCTGTGACGTCTTTTTCTTAGATGTTTGACTTGTATGTCACCTAGTACAATATTGCTTAAAATTTCTCAAATATATGTGCTTGATTGACTTGAGAGTTGAACATAACCATCTTGGTTGAGTTATGTGCAATGTGTGTATAAGGATTCGTGATATTTTGTGCTATCTTGTGTAGTCTAGAACTTGCCCCGTATATTAATCGAAGCAAAATCATTAAGTTATGCTAGTCTAGGAGATGACGTAGGCATTTATTGCTTGATCATAGATGTGCTTGTCACTTACAAATAAAATCTTCGCGTTGCTAGCCCCTTTGAGCCTGTAGACCTTTTCTTTGGCACCCACACTATAAGTTGTATCCCTATTTTGTTCTTAATTTGAGCTTGTTGAACCTTTACCTCCGAAGGCACTTAGTCG
>AWOL01S0089030.1:0-20421 GCA_000715115.1 Nicotiana otophora | reverse complement strand
ATGGAATTTGACCAAGTCATAATTCCTACAGTGCACGCCCACACGCCCATCACCTAGCATGTGTGTCACCTCAAAACCGATCACATAACACAAAATCTGGGGTTTACCCTCACGACCAAATTTTGAACTGTTACTTACCTCAAACCGTGAAATCCTTTATTCTGCTATGCCCTTGCCTCGCGAATCGGCCTCCGAATGCCTCGAATCTAGTCACAATTAATTTGATTCAGTCAATACGAATTATAGGAATTAATTCCATATGAAAATACAAATTTTTCAACAAAATCCAAAATTGCACTCAAACTTCGCCCATGGGGCCCACGTATCGGAACCCGATAAATATTACAGACTATGAACGCCCATCCAACCATACAAAATTCACCAAATTCCGACATCAACTCGACCCTCGAATCTTCAATTAAAGTCTTTGAAGATTTCTACCATTTTCAACACAATCTTTACCCATTTGAACTCAACAATCATTCCACAAAACTTATTGGTACATGTATGTATAAATAATACTCTCACACCCAACATCCGGGGTTTCATACCCTCAGGACTAAATTTAGAACTGTTACTTACCTCAAACCGTAAAATCCTTTATTCTGCTATGCCCTTGCCTCGCGAATCGGCTTCCGAATGCCTCGAATCTAGTCACAATTAATTCGATTCAGTTAATACGAATTATAGGAATTAATTCCATATGAAAATACAAATTTTCCAACAAAATTCGAAATTGCACTCAAATATTGCCCGTGGGGCCCATGTCTCATAACCCGACAAAAATTACAGACTATGAACGCCCATCCAACCACGAGTCCAACCATATAAATTTCACCAAATTCCGACATCAACTCGACCTTCAAATCTTCAATTAAAATCTTTGAAGATTTCTACCATTTTCAACTCAATCTTTACCCATTTGAACTCAACAATCATTTCACAAACCTTATTGGTACGTGTATGTATAAATAATACTCTCACACCCAAGAATCATACTCCCAATCATCCATATTTACCCAAACTCGAAATTGATGACTAGGGTTAGAACCTTACGTCTTGCGTGAAGATCTTGTAATATTTCTTGTTGGATTTCAAAGCTTGAACAAGATCTTGATGAACAAAGCACTTGGGCTTCTTCCTCTCTCTTGAACACTCTCACTTCTCTCTAAAATATCAAATTTTTGCCTTCAAAATAATCCCCAAAGGCTATTTATCAAAATAGGGTCGGGTTATAAAAATCAGAAAATAAAGCACCGGCACAGGCCACGGAATGGCTGCGAAAATAGACCCTCGGAACTACGCGTCTTCTGCCCAGGTATGCAATCACTATGCGGCCCGCAGACCTGTTCTACGGTCGCATAATGTACCGTAAAATAGTTATGCGGTCGCATAATCAACCGTAGATTTGCACCCACACATGCCCAGCTTCTGCCCATTCTGCGGCAATTATGCGGCCCGCAGAGTGATTCTGCGGCCGCAAAGTGGACCGTAGAAACTCATCTTTCTTCCAAATATTTTCCGGGGTCGTTACACATAAGTCAATATCCGGTCAACCTTTTCAACTTAAGTTCTAAACCTTGAAACTAAGTGTTCCAAATCATTCCAAAACCTAACCGAACTCGAACCAATTATCCCGACAAGTCAAATAACAACTGTAAGCACAATTTGAGCAGTAAATGGGGAAACGGGGTTGTAATACTCGAAACGACCGGCCGAGTCATTGCATTCTCCCCCTCTTAAACAAATGTTCATCTCCGAACGGGTTTAGAATTATACATGGAGTCTCAAATAGGTGTGGATAATTGCTCTGCATATCCCGCTCAGTCTCCCAAGTAGCTTCTCCGACTGGCTGGCCTCTCCACTGCACTTTCACTGAAGTTATGCTCTTTGATCTCAACTTTCAAACTTGCCGGTCTACAATGGCCACCGGCTCCACATCATAAGTCAAATTACCATCTAACTGCACTGTGCTGAAATTCAAAACATGAGACAGATCCCGACATACTTCCGAAGCATAGATACATGAAACACTGGATGAACACTCGATAGACTAAGCGGAAAAGCAAGTTCATAAGCCACCTCTCCAATCTTCTTAAGCACCTCAAATGGCCCAATATACCGAGGGATCAACTTGCCCTTCTTCCCGAACCTCAACACATCCTTCATGGGCGAAATCTTGAGCAGAACCTTCTCCCCAACCATGTAAGCAACATCACGGACCTTCTAGTTTGCATAACTCTTCTGTCTATACTGCATCGTGCGAAGCCGCTCCTAAATTAATTTAACCTTCTCCAGATCATCCTGAACCAAATCATTACCCGATAGCCGAGTCTCACCTGGCTCAAACCAACCCACCGGAGACCGACACCGTCTCCCATATAAAGCCTCATACTGAGCCATCTGAATGCTCGATTGGTAGCTGTTATTGTAAGCAAACTCTGCCAGTGGCAGAAATTGATCCCAAGAACTTCCAAAATCTATAACACAAGCGTGTAGAATATCTTCTAATTTCTGAATAGTGCGCTCGGACTGTCCGTCCGTCTGAGGGTGAAATGATGTACTTAGCTGAACTTGTGTACCTAATTCTCGTTGTACTGCCCTCCAAAATTGTGATGTAAACTGCGTGCCCTGATCCGCAATGAAGGATACTAGCACACCTTGTAGGCAAACAATCTCGCGGATATAAATCTCAGCCATCCGCTCCGAAGAATAAGTAGTACCAACTGGAATGAAATGCGCGGACTTGGTCAACTGATCTACAATCACCCAAACAACATCAAACTTTCTCAAAGTCCGTGGGAGCCCAACTACAAAGTCCATGGTAATACGCTCCCACTTCCATTTCGGAATTTCAAGTCTCTGAAGCAATCCGCCCGGTCTCTGATGCTCGTACTTCACCTGTTGACAATTTAAACACTGTGCTACAAACCCAACTATACCTTTTTTCATTTGCCTCCACCAATAGTGCTGCCTCAAATCCTGATACATCTTTGCGACACCTGGATGAATGGAGTACCGCGAACTATGAGAGTCCTAAAGAATTAACTCACGTAAACCATCTATATTAGGCACACATAGCCTGCCCTGCATTCATAATACACTGTCATCCCCAATAGTGACCTCCTTGGCATCACCGTGTTGAACTATGTCCCTAAGGAAAAGTAGATGGGGGTCATCATACTGATGTTCTCTGATACGATCATAAAGAGAAGACTGAGAAACCACACAAGCCAAAACTCAGTTGAGCTCGGAAATATATAATCTAACAAACTGGTTGGACAAGGTCTAAACATCCAAGGCTAAAGGCCTATCTGCTACCGGTAAGTATGATAAGCTGCCCAAACTCTCCGCCTTACGACTCAAGGCATCAGCCACCACATTGGCCTTTCCGGGATGATAGAGAGTGGTGATATCATAATCCTTAAGCAACTCCAACCACCTTCGCTGTCGTAAATTAAGATCCTTCTGTTTAAACAGATGTTATAGACTTCGGTGATCGGTATAAACCTCACAATGGGCACCGTACAGATAATGTCACCAAATATTCAAGGCATGAACAATAGCTGCTAACTCAAGGTCATGGACTGGATAATTCTTCTCATGTACCTTTAATTGTCTGGACGCATAAGCAATCACCCTACCATCTTGCATCAGCTTTGCTCCGAGACCAATACGCGACACATCACAATACACATTATAAGACCCTGAACTTGTAGGAAATACCAATACTGGGGCTGTAGTCAAAGCTGTCTTGAGCTTCTGAAAGCTCTTTTTACACTTATCCGACCACATAAACGGAGCACCTTTTTGGGTCAATTTAGTTAAAGGCGATGTAATAGATGAGAAACCCTCCACAAAGCAATGATAATAACCGGCCAAGCCGAGAAAAATTCGAATCTCAATAGCTGAAGATGGCCTAGGCCAACTCTGAACTTCCTCTATCTTCTTCGAATCTACCTTAATTCCTTTACTGGACACTATGTGTCCTAAGAATGCCACCGAACTAAGCCAGAACTCACACTTAGAGAATTTGGCATACAATCTCTCCTCTCTCAGCCTCTGTAATATAATACCCAAGTGTTGTGCATGCTCCTCCTGGCTACGTGAGTACACCTGGATATCATCAATAAATACTACGACGAATGAATCAATATATGGATGAAATACACTATTTATCAATTGCATAATTGTTGCTAGGGCATTCGTCAGCCCAAAAAACATCATGAGAAATTTATTGTGACAATAACGAGTCCTGAATACCATCTTTAGAATATCCGAATCCCGAGTTTTCAACTGGTGATACCCGGATCTCAGATCAATTTTGGAGAATACCCTCGCTCCCTGAAGCTGGTCAAATAAACCATCAATACGTGACAAAAGATATTTATTCTTGATTGTAACTTTGTTCAGTTGCCTGTAATCGATGCACATCCGCATAGTATCATCTTTCTTTTTCCCAAACAGAACCGGTGCACCCCAAGGAGACACACTAGGCCTAATAAACCACTTATCAAGAAGTTCCTAAAGTTGCATTTTCAATTCTTTCAACTCAGCTGGTGCCATACGATATGGATGAATAGAAATGGGCTGAGTGCCCGACACCAAGTCAATACCGAAATCAATATCCCTGTTAGGTGGCATACTTGGCAGGTCTGCAGCAAATACATCCGGAAAGTCTCGCACTACTGTTACAGTATCAATAGAAGGAGTGTCTGCATCAACATCTCTCACAAAGGACAAATAGGACAAACACTCCTTCGCAACCATACGTTGGGCCTTTAAATAAGAGATTACCCTATTGGGAACGTAATCTGGAGAACCTCTCCATTCGACCTTTGGCAAACCCGGCATCGCCAACGTCACGGTTTTTGCGTGACCGTCCAGAATAGCATGACCTGGAGACAACCAATCCATACCCAAGATTACATCGAAATTAACCATACTAAGCAATAAGAGATCAACTCTAGTCTTCAGCCCCGCAATAGTTACCACACATGACCGATACACATGGTCCACAATAATAGTATCGCCCACCGGCGTAGATACACGAATAAGTGAAACTAAGGACTCACGGGGCATATCCAGATAATGAGTAAAGTACGATGATATATACGAATAAGCAGAACCAGATTCAAATAATATAGAAGCTTCCCTATGGCACACTTAGACAATACCTGTGATCACTGCATCTGAGGCAATAACATCTGGCCTGGCAGGAAAAGCATCGAATCGGGCCTGACCGCCACCTGATTGGCCTCCCCCTCTTGGGCGACCCCTAGCTGACTGAGCCTAACCCCGAGCTGGCTGAGCGGGTGGTGTAATTGCTGGTGCTAGTGCCGTTGACCTAGAACTCTACTGTGGAGCCCCACTTAATAGCCTAGGACAATCTCTCTTGAAATGACCAAATTCTCCGCACTCGAAACAACCCCTCCTCTGACAGAGCTGCTGCTCCTGATAACCCGAGGAATTACCTATAGAAGCCTGAGCGGATGAGATATGGTAAGAACTCTGCGCTGGTAGTGCACTGAATGAAGACTGGTCTGAGTGAGCATTGTAAGAACCGTGGCTACCTGATGCACCACGATGAGCTGGAGAAGTCATTTGAGTGGGCCTATAAGGATGACCCCTGTTGTGGTAGGACTGTCCCCGAGAAGGTATCCCATTAAAACCGCCCGAACCTCGATGCCTCTTAGCCTCCCTGTCACTACGCTCCTGGCTATGGACCACCTCTATCTGTTGAGCAATGTCAGCTACCTCATAAAAAGTAGCACCAGACACATTTTCCCGAGTCATAAGTAACCGCAACTGATATGTGAGGCCATCAATGAACCTCACAATCCTCTCCCTATCGGTGGGAACCAACCAAACTGCGTGATGAGCCAACTCAGAAAACCTCATCTCGTATTGGGCCACAGACATGCCATCTTGCCGAAGCTGCTCAAACTGTTTGCACGACCCGCGACACGAACTTCACCAAAAAGAGAATAGAGAACTTCTTCCATGTAAGTGGTACTGAACTGATCGGCATGCGCCTCTCATAAGCCTCCCACTATCTGAAGACAGCCCCAGAAAACTGAAAAGTAGTGAACGAGACCCCACTGGTCCCCAGAATACCCGTTGTCCGAAGCATCCGATGGCACTTATCCAGAAAACCCTGAGCATCATCTGACTCAGCACCGCTAAATCATGGAGGTCGAAGCCTCCGAAATCTTTCAAGTCTCCTCTGCTAATCATCTGCAATAACGGGGACTACCGGGGCCTGAGCAGTTACAGTCGACTGGGCTGGTAGTGCCCTCGGTATCTGAAGTCCCTGTACTACCTGCTCTGGAGTATGGGCAACAGGGGTATGAGTACCTCCCCCGGCCTGAAAAGTGGCTGGTGCGACCTGAGCCGAAACTACTTGAGCAAGGCCTGTGCAAACAGTCAATATCTGTGTTAGAGCCTCCTAAAGGCCTGGAATCACAATAGGTGCAGCTGGCGCCTGAGCTGGTCCCGTTGGATCAACTATATCTAGAACCTGCTCCTGAGCTGGAGCAACTGGTGGTGCGACAAGTGCTGCTCCAACTACTGTACGAGCCACACCTCGACATCTACCTCGGTCCCGGCCTCTACCACGACCCAGGCCCCGACCTCTCGCAACCCTGACTAGTGGTACTAGTGGATGACCGTCCGATCCGGTAGTACGTGTCCTCACAATCTGTGAGAGAATAGAATAACAGAAATTCAGTTTTCAGAATCAACAAATTCACACGACATAATACAAGAAAGTGAAATTTTCCTAAGGATTCGGCAGCCTCTCAAAGATAAGTACAGATGCCTCCGTACCGATTCGCAAGAATCTACTAAACCTGCTCATGACTCGTGAGACCTACGTAACCTAGGCTCTGATACCAACTTGTCACGACCCAAAATCCTAACCTGTCGTGATGGCGCCTATCTCAATACTAGAAAAGCCAACAACCTCAATATGTTTGAAAACATAATATTTTAATTTAATAGAAAACCTCACAATTTCATATACAAAACACTCCCAAAACCCGGTGTGACTGAGTACATGAGCATCTAAATGATAACAAAGTCCAACTGATAAAAACATTGTCTGAAACTATAGAACAGTACAATAACTAAAAGGAAGAGAGTCAAGGTCAGCGGATGCCAAACAACTACCTTGATAGTCTCCAACTGATAATACTCTCGGATCTAACAGTCGCCGTATTCGGAAGCACCTTGATCTGCACACGAGGTACGGGGTGTAGTATGAGTACAAATAACTCAACAAGTAACAATACTAAATAAAGAACTGAAAGCAGTGCCGAGCTTCACAACTAAGTCCAATTACAGCAATTTCCAACATAGTGAAGTAGGCATGCTTTGAAGTTCAACAATTAAGGCCCAAACAGTAATTTCATGTAAAGTTCAACTGAAACATAAGATATATCTCTCAGAAATTTCCAAAAGAGTGATAGATCACAGCTGAAGTGCAACAATAATGAAATCAAATGCATCCTCTCAGGACCACAGTCACTCAACCATTCCATTCACTAAGCACTCAGCACTCGTACTCAGTAGGTACCTGCACTCACTTAGGGTGTGTACAGACTCTAGAGGGGCTCCTTCAGCCCAAGCGCTATAATCCGTACGGACAACTCACGTGTTGCACGGACAACTCACGTGCTATAGTATAAATATCTAGATCCGCACGGGCAACTCACATGCTATAGTATAATATCTGGATCCGCATGGACAACTCACGTGCCGCACGGACAACTCATGTGCTATAGTATAATATCTAGATTCGCACAGACAACTCATGTGTCGCACGGACAACTCACATGATATAGTATAATATCTCACAATCAGGCCCTTTGCCTCACTCAGTCATAAATCTTTTTAGTCTCTCGGGCTCTCAATAATCATGAAAATCAGACCAAATAACAATGATATGATGCATCAATAATGAACAATAGAGACTGAGATAAAATAAACAAGTAAACTATGACTGAGTACAAAGCAACAATTTAGCAGATAATTCAACATGTATACGACCTTTGTGGGTCCCTACAATGCCAACATACAATCTAAACATAATTTCTGGTTCAATTTCTCTACTACATGGAGAATGTACAGATAACAACAGATTATTCAACTACGCAGCTCCATGGAATTTGACCAAGTCTCAATTCCTACAGTGCACGCTCACACGCCCGTCACCTAGCATGTGCATCACCTCAAAACCGATCACATAACACAAAATCCGGGGTTTCATACCCTCAGGACTAAATTTAGAACTATTACTTACCTCAAACCGTAAAATCCTTTATTCTGCTATGCCCTTGCCTTGCGAATCGGCCTCCGAATGCGTCGAATCTAGTCACAATTAATTCGATTCAGTCAATACGAATTATAGGAATTAATTCCGTATGAAAATATAAATTTTCCAACAAAATCCGAAATTGCACTCAAATATTGCCCGTGGGGCCCTTGTCTCATAACCCGACAAAAATTACAAACTATGAACGCCCATCCAACCATGAGTCCAACCATACAAATTTCACCAAATTCTGGCATCAACTCGACCTTCAAATCTTCAATTAAAATCTTTGAAGATTTCTACCATTTTCAACCCAATCTTTACCCATTTGAACTCAACAATCATTCCACAAAACTTATTGGTATATGTATGTATAAATAATACTCTCACACCCAACATCAACTGCACGATAGGAGATGAAGAAAAAGTAGTTTCCTAACACCCTATAGCCTCTCGAAGATAAGTACGGACGTCTCCGCACCGATCCGCAAGACTCTATGAGTCCTGCTCATGACTTGTGAGTCCTACGCGAACCTAGTGCTCTGATACCATATTGTCATGACATAATTTCTCCTATAGGCCGTGATGGCGCCCAACATCATCGCTAGGCAAGACAACGGTGAACTAGCCATGTATATTCTTTTTAATAATTTCAAAGTAGTTGATTTTTTTATCTATTAAAGCAAAACATAAACTAATAAAAGAGAAAATACGATGAAATAAATACTCAAAAGCCATAAAGTGTCTACTAGCATATTTTCAAGACCCGGTGTCACAAGTGTATGAGCAACTAGCAAACAATACAAAACACCTATGCTACTGTCTGGAATAAGATAGATAGAAAGTTAATACAAAAGAGAGGGACTGCGGGTGCTGCAGAACGGACTCAGAGAGCAGCTCACCACTATGCCTCAAGATAACAGGGGTGCTCGCTCGAATGAACACCAGATGCACCTGCCTGAGATCCTACATGATTAGTGCAGAAGTGTAGCATGGGTACATAAATAACATGTACCCAATAAGTATCCAGTCTAACCTCGAAAAAGTAGTGACGAGGAGTCGACATAGACACTTACCACGGGCCAATAGTAAAAATATAAAAATTCTAAATAGGCATGGAATACATGAATAATAATAATAACATAATAATCAGCAGTAAATAAATGGTTCTTTAACTAATAGCAAATTTAAAAATCTCTAATTGACACCTACTAACTTCAACAATTTCAGGCCATTAAATAAACTAAAATCTCTCATGTTATAATAATAATATAAAGTGTATTCAGGCTCCAAGAACTATCACGCACAATTTATGCTGAGGTCGTATGACCCGATCCAGAATAATATATACACTGTCGAGGGTCAAGCGGCACGAATCATAGATGCATCAATTATACTGATATGAACACCGATTTAAAAGCTATCACTAGACTAATACAAAAGGAAGCACAATTTCTATTAACAGTCAACTAACCCGCCAAAACTCAAAGTAAGTGAAATTCGGTCTTTACGAATCCTTTATCAAGTTTCAATATAATTTAGGCACATAAATTAACAAGTAGAGTGCAAACAATACAAGTATTTCATGATTTGTATCCTAAATCTACCCGAACTTAAGCATGATTAGTAGCTACGCAAAGACTCTCATCACCTTGTGTGTATGTAGCCCCCACAATTAGAAGTAAATAGTAATTTAAAATACATATGTGGTAAATTCCCTCTTACAAGATTAGGCAAGAGACTTACCTCGTCTCAAAGCTCACTTTCCGGCTCACAAATTCACTTTACAAATACGAATCGGATGCCAAAATGCATGAATTGAATTATGCAACTCAAAAAACTTCTAGAAACACTTCCGTGCGTCCGATTCCTATCAAATCAATTTGGAATGACGCTAAATTTTGCGTGCAAGTCACAAATCACCACATGAAACTATTCTCAGGCTCGAAATCCCAATCGGACCTCAATAACACCAAATCCTACATCAAATCAAATTTTAAGAATTTGAAAACTTTCAATGCGCAAACTTTCAATATTAAGCACTGAAATGCCTCCGGGTCATCCAAAACCCGATCCGAACATACACCCAAGTCCAAAATAATCATACGAACCTATTGAAAATGTGAAATCCTAGTTTCGAAGTCGTTTACTCAAAATGTTGACTCAAGTCAAACTTAACCATTTTAAGCCAATATTAAGGAACTAAGTGTTCTGATTTCAACCCGAACCCTTCCAAACCCGAACTAACCATCACCGTAAGTCATAAAATAATAAAAACACATACGAGGAGTCTTAATTAGGGGAACAGGGATCTAGAAAGCAAAACAATCGATCGGGTCATTACAACCATAGGTGCGATCATTCTCCGCAGAAGCGGACGCGCAGAAGTGGCTTGGTTCCGTAGAAGCGCAAGCGCAGATGCGCTCCAGTGTACGCATAAGTGATATTCCCTAGCTTAATGAAAAGCAGCACCTGTGATGGATTTTTCGCAGGTGTGGTGCCGCAGAAGAGGCTGTTGCTCCGCAGAAGCGGAATAACTGGGCAGAAAAGGGGCAGATCGAGGGTTTTATTCCATTTTTCATCTTCTAAGTTAGAGAGCTTGTTTTTAGTGATTTTGGAAGGAATTATCAAGGAGTTGATCAGAGTAAGTATTTTTGACTCGGATTTGATCATTATACATGAATCCATCATTATTTTTATCATTTAATTAGTGTTTTGAGTTGAAAGAATTTGAGAATTTGTGAAAACTACCTAAACTATAATTTGAGGATTTGAAGAATTATTTGAGGCCGGAATGGGATAATTTTAGTATGATTGGACTCGTTATTGAATGGGTGTTCGGAGTATAAGTTTGATCGGGTTCCGAGAAGAAAGTTTGGGGTTGACTTTTTGAGTTGACTTTTTGATTTTCTTTAAAGATTGCCACTTTATTATCCAAAATAGTTTCCTATGGTTGTATTTATGATATACAGTTATTTTGGCTATATTCAAATCGTACGGACTTGGATATTCGTGAAAAAAGGCTTACTTGTAGATTGAGTTAGATTGTTTGAAGAAAGTATTTTGCCTAACTTTGTGTTAAAAGATTATCTCTTAGGATTGGAGTTGTTTGTGTTATTTGTGGTATGTGAAAGCCGTGTACGCAAGGTGATGAGGTTGTACATACTATATGTGGTATTTGACCGGTTTAGGTTATTTAGACTCTTTTCATTCCATTAATCGAATCGTCATAACATTTTATATCATTCATTGTTAATCTACCCTCATATGCTTTATTTGACATTATTAACATTTGTTCCACCTCTTATTTTTGTTTTGTTCTTATATGCTTTAGTTGAAATTATTGCCTTCATTATTGTCTTGTTACTTCTTTAATTGTGGAATTTCTTACTTAAAGTTGTTAATTCATAAAATATCTCTTGTTTAGCTATTGGGGTTGAAGTTGTAAAAGTCGTTATCACTTGAGGCGAAGTTGTTAATTGTGGAGATATCGTTCTTGTTGAGCTATTCACCATTATTTTGTTATTGTTGACATTCTTGTACACATTGTGATTAAGCCATGGGCTATTGGTTGTGCAAACATTGATATTGTTGATTCTTGTGGCAAGTTGTGGCCTTTGGGCACTTGAGGTGCGAGTTGTGATATTGATACGCATGCGGTGATATAAGACTAGGGGTTGATACACATGTTGTTATATAAGGTGGGCTTGATACGCGTGTTGCTAGTAGGGAAACTACTTGAAGCCACGCGATGTGATAAAGTAGGCTAAAATGCGGGTACCTATTTCGGAAAAAATAATTTTCAAAACTAAATGTTAGGCTCCTGCGATAATATAAGGAAATATTGTGATTGTGATTGTGAAATAAGATTATGAGGCGGTACCTCAGTTGTGATTTTTGTTATTATCTCTTATTTTCCTCACTTGTAATTGTCTGCATTATTTTTTGATGTTCTTATTATGTGTCCCTTCCTTGTTGCCTTTATTGCTTTAAATTCAGTTGTAGCTTATCTTGTTGTATTTCTTTATTGCCTCATTTTCCTCATTCCCATTATTAGACTGTACTATACTTGTTCATCTTCTTTTCTTATACTAGTAGGTGTCTAGACCTTGCATCATTACTACTTTACCGAGGTTAGGCTTGATACTTACTCGGTACCGTTGTGATGTACTCATACTATTCTTCTGCATAGTTTTGTGCAAATCCACGTACCTCGACCCAGGCTAGGCACAAGTGAGTGGAGCATTCAATTCAGAGACTTCAAGGTATACCTGCCCGGCATTCGCAGGGCCTCGGAGTCACCCTCTGTCCTTATTTTTCTACTGCTTACTCTTTACTATACAGTGATGCATTAGCGATGTTTCAGAATATTCGTGTAGAGCTTATAACTCATTCTCACCAAGTTTTAGGAGTTATTGTCAACGGTATTATTGAGATCTTTTATGATAGCTAGTTGGTTTAAATTTGAAGTTCTATTATTATTTCTGTTATTTCTTCGTGCATGTTAGGCTTACCTAGTCTTAGAGACTAGGTGCCATCACAACATCCTATGGTAGGAGATTGGGGTTGTGATAAGTTGGTTTCAGAGCCCTAGGTTCATAGGTGTTACGAGTTTTAAGCAGGTTTATAGTCGTGCGGATTGGTACGGAGATGTATGTACTTATCTTCGAGAGGCTATGGAACTGTTAGGAAACTTCATTTCTTTGATTCCTTATCATGCGAATTTGTTGACTTCGAAATTATCATTGTCTTTCTATTCTCTCATAGATGGTGAGGACACACACCGTTGTTTTCGACAATCAGACACATGCGCCCCCTGCTAGAGCCGCAAGAGGTCAGGGCCAGGGCCGGGTCCGGGGAAGAGGCCGAGAATTGAATGTGGTGCATCTAGAGAACCTGCCCAAGTTGCGACAGAGGAGCCACCAGTAGTTCCAGTTGGGGGGCAGGCACCCGAGGCGCATGTTGCAACTATTGCACTTCAAGAGACCCTCGCACAGTTCCTGAGCATGTTCGGTAGTTTAGCTCAGGCAAGGTTCATTACACTTGCACCAGCCACATCTCAAACTGGGGGAGGAGCTCAAACTCCCACGGGCAGTACTCTAGAGCAGCGGTTCCATGTTGATCAAGTTCTAATGGTTTTGACAGCGCAGCCTGTTGTTACAGTTTAGCACGAGGTTAGGGCAGTGGCATCTGAAGAGCAGCAGCTTAGACTTGAGAGGTTTAAGAAGTATCATCCTCCTAATTTCAGCAGCCTAGCTACAGAGGATGCACATGATTTTCTAGAGAAGTGCCACAGTATTCTCCGCACCATGGTATTATGGAGACGAGTGAGGTTTCTTTTACTACATTCTAGCTGTCAGGAGTAGCGTATCAGTGGTGGAGAACTTACGATGAGGGTAGCCCAACCAATTCATCTTTACTCACATGGACTCAGTTTTCATAGATATTCTTAAGAGAGTTTGTTCCCTAGAGCCTTTGGGATGCATGGCACGCGGAGTTTGACCAGCTGTANTTAAAGTTGTTAATTCATAAAATATCTCTTGTTTAGCTATTGGGGTTGAAGTTGTAAAAGTCGTTATCACTTGAGGCGAAGTTGTTAATTGTGGAGATATCGTTCTTGTTGAGCTATTCACCATTATTTTGTTATTGTTGACATTCTTGTACACATTGTGATTAAGCCATGGGCTATTGGTTGTGCAAACATTGATATTGTTGATTCTTGTGGCAAGTTGTGGCCTTTGGGCACTTGAGGTGCGAGTTGTGATATTGATACGCATGCGGTGATATAAGACTAGGGGTTGATACACATGTTGTTATATAAGGTGGGCTTGATACGCGTGTTGCTAGTAGGGAAACTACTTGAAGCCACGCGATGTGATAAAGTAGGCTAAAATGCGGGTACCTATTTCGGAAAAAATAATTTTCAAAACTAAATGTTAGGCTCCTGCGATAATATAAGGAAATATTGTGATTGTGATTGTGAAATAAGATTATGAGGCGGTACCTCAGTTGTGATTTTTGTTATTATCTCTTATTTTCCTCACTTGTAATTGTCTGCATTATTTTTTGATGTTCTTATTATGTGTCCCTTCCTTGTTGCCTTTATTGCTTTAAATTCAGTTGTAGCTTATCTTGTTGTATTTCTTTATTGCCTCATTTTCCTCATTCCCATTATTAGACTGTACTATACTTGTTCATCTTCTTTTCTTATACTAGTAGGTGTCTAGACCTTGCATCATTACTACTTTACCGAGGTTAGGCTTGATACTTACTCGGTACCGTTGTGATGTACTCATACTATTCTTCTGCATAGTTTTGTGCAAATCCACGTACCTCGACCCAGGCTAGGCACAAGTGAGTGGAGCATTCAATTCAGAGACTTCAAGGTATACCTGCCCGGCATTCGCAGGGCCTCGGAGTCACCCTCTGTCCTTATTTTTCTACTGCTTACTCTTTACTATACAGTGATGCATTAGCGATGTTTCAGAATATTCGTGTAGAGCTTATAACTCATTCTCACCAAGTTTTAGGAGTTATTGTCAACGGTATTATTGAGATCTTTTATGATAGCTAGTTGGTTTAAATTTGAAGTTCTATTATTATTTCTGTTATTTCTTCGTGCATGTTAGGCTTACCTAGTCTTAGAGACTAGGTGCCATCACAACATCCTATGGTAGGAGATTGGGGTTGTGATAAGTTGGTTTCAGAGCCCTAGGTTCATAGGTGTTACGAGTTTTAAGCAGGTTTATAGTCGTGCGGATTGGTACGGAGATGTATGTACTTATCTTCGAGAGGCTATGGAACTGTTAGGAAACTTCATTTCTTTGATTCCTTATCATGCGAATTTGTTGACTTCGAAATTATCATTGTCTTTCTATTCTCTCATAGATGGTGAGGACACACACCGTTGTTTTCGACAATCAGACACATGCGCCCCCTGCTAGAGCCGCAAGAGGTCAGGGCCAGGGCCGGGTCCGGGGAAGAGGCCGAGAATTGAATGTGGTGCATCTAGAGAACCTGCCCAAGTTGCGACAGAGGAGCCACCAGTAGTTCCAGTTGGGGGGCAGGCACCCGAGGCGCATGTTGCAACTATTGCACTTCAAGAGACCCTCGCACAGTTCCTGAGCATGTTCGGTAGTTTAGCTCAGGCAAGGTTCATTACACTTGCACCAGCCACATCTCAAACTGGGGGAGGAGCTCAAACTCCCACGGGCAGTACTCTAGAGCAGCGGTTCCATGTTGATCAAGTTCTAATGGTTTTGACAGCGCAGCCTGTTGTTACAGTTTAGCCCGAGGTTAGGGCAGTGGCATCTGAAGAGCAGCAGCTTAGACTTGAGAGGTTTAAGAAGTATCATCCTCCTAATTTCAGCAGCCTAGCTACAGAGGATGCACATGATTTTCTAGAGAAGTGCCACAGTATTCTCCGCACCATGGTATTATGGAGACGAGTGAGGTTTCTTTTACTACATTCTAGCTGTCAGGAGTAGCGTATCAGTGGTGGAGAACTTATGATGAGGGTAGCCCAACCAATTCATCTTTACTCACATGGACTCAGTTTTCATAGATATTCTTAAGAGAGTTTGTTCCCTAGAGCCTTTGGGATGCATGGCACGCGGAGTTTGACCAGCTGTGCCAGGGTACTATGATAGTGTCAGAGTATGCTGTCAGATTCAATGAGTTGTCCAGACATGCACCTGCCCTGGTTTCTACAGTCAGAGAGTGAGTCTGTCGATTTATCGAAGGGCTCAATTATGGTATTAAATTCAGCATGGCTCGAGAGTTGGAGACAGATATCTCATATCAGTAGGTGGTAGAGATCACACAGACGTTGGAGGGTATGCGGGGCCGGGAGAGAGAGGACAGAGAGGCCAAGAGGCCTCGAGAGTCTGGCAGATATAGTGGTACTCGCGCCCCAGTTGCTTCCCACAGTAGAGGCTATGTGAGTCATCCAGTTCATTCAGCACTTCCAGCTTCTAGTGGTACTCCAGCTACTTCCAGGTCTCAGGTTGCCCATTATGCACCGCAACTATCTAGTGCACCTCCTGCATGGGGTGCTTTCAGTGGTCAGTCCAGTCGACCAGGACCGAGCCAGTTTCAGTAGCCACACCCACCGAGAGCTTGCTTTGAGTATGGTAATACCCGACATATGCACAGACTTCTCATGCCGTGGTTGCTGCTCCAGTTGCCGCTACACCTGCACAGCCAGCTAGGGGTGGAGGTCAAGAGGGTAGGGGTTTCCCTAGAGAGGGAGGCCAGGCCAGATTCTATGCTTTTTTGGGTAGGACAGAGGCGGTCGCATCAGACGCAATTATCACAAGTATTGTTCCGGTTTGTCATAGAGATGTATCACTCTTATTTGATCTAGGCTCCACTTAATTATATGTGTCATCTTGCTTTGCTCTATATTTGGACATATCTCATGATTCTTTAAGTTCTCCTGCATATGTGTCCATGCCTGTGGGAGATTCTATTATTGTGGACCGTGTATATCGGTCGCGTTTAGTTGTTATTGGTGGTTTTGAGACCATAGTTGATCTATTGTTGCTCAGTATGGTAGACTTTGATGTTATCTTGGGCATGGACAGGTTATCGCCCTATCATGCTATTCTGGATTGTCAGGCCAAGACCTTGACACTGGCTATGCCAGGTTTGCCGTAGTTAGAGTGGAGGGGAATATTGGACTATATTCCTAGTAGGGTTGTGCCCTTCCTTATGGCACAACGGATGGTTGAGAAAAGGTGTGATGCATATCTAGCCTTTGTGAGAGTTGTCAGTGTTGATGCTCCTACCGTTGAGTCGGTTTCGGTAGAGAGAGACTTCCCAGATGTATTTTTGGTATATCTTCTGGGCATGCCGCCCGCTAGAGAAATTGATTTTGGTATTGACTTATTGTCGGGCACTCATCCCATTTCTATTCCTCCATATCGTATGGCCCCAATAGAGTTGAAAGAGTTAAATGAGCAGTTGTAGGAGTTACTGGATAACGGCTTCATTTGGCCTAGTGTGTCACTTTGGGGTGCTCCGATTCTGTTTGTGAAGAAGAAGGATGGTTCTATGTGCATGTGTATTGATTATCAACAGTTGAACAAGGTTACAGTGAAGAACATATACCCTTTGCCGCGCATTGGTAACTTATTTGATCAGCTACAAGTGTTAGAGTGTTCTCAAAGATTGATTTGTTGTCAGGGTATCATCGGCTTAAGACTGCCTTTAGGACTCGGTACGGTCACTACGAGTTCCTTATGATGTCATTTGGGATGACAAATGCCCCAGCAATATTTATGCATCCAATGAACAGTGTGTTCCACCTATGTCGTGATTCATTCATCCTTGTGTTTATTGATGACATCTCGCAGCCGGGAAGATCATGAGCAGCATTTGAGGATTGTGCTCCAGACCTTGAGAGAAAAGAAGTTGTATGCAAAATTCTAAAAGTGTGAATTCTGGCTTGATTTAGTGGCGTTTTTGGGTCTTATAGTGTCGAGTGAGTGAATCAAGGTACATTTGAAGAAGATTGAAGCAGTTCAGAGTTGGCCCAGACCGTCTTTAGCTACTTAGATCTAGAGTTTCCTTGGTTTGGCTGGGTATTATCGTCGTTTCATAGAGGGTTTCTCATCTATTGTTGCACCTATGACCAGATTGACCCAGAATGTTGCTCCTTTCAGATGGTCCAAGAAGTGTGAGGTGAGCTTTCAAAAGCTCAAGATTTCTTTGACTACAACCTAGTTTTGGTGTTGCCTACGGGTTTAAGACCTTACTCTGTGTATTGTGATGCGTCACGTGTTGGCCTTGGTGCGGTGTTGATGCAAGATGGTAGGGTGATTGCCTACGCGTGTCAGTAGTTAAAGGTTCATGAGAAGAATTATCCTGTCCATGACTTGGAATTGGCAGCTATTGTTCATGCCTTGAATATTTGGCGGCACTATTTGTACGGTGTCCCATGTAAGGTCTATACCAATCACTGGAGTCTCCAACATCCGTTTAAATATAAAGATCTTAATTTGCGGCAGTAGAGGTGGTTAGAGTTGCTTAAAGACTATGATACCACTATTCTATATCATCCCGTATAGGCCAATATGGTGGATGATACCTTGAGTTGAAAGGCGGAGAGTATGGGTAGTTTGGCATATCTAACAGTAGCGGAGAGGACATTAGCATTGGATGTTCAGGCCTTGGCCAACTAGTTTGTTAGATTAGATGTTTGGGATCCCAGCTGGGTTCTTGCTTGCGTGGTTTCTCAGTCTTCTTTAGATGATCGCATCAGAAAATGTCAGTATGACGACCCACATTTGCTTGTCCTTAAGGACACTATACAACATGGTGATGCTAAGGAGGTTTCTATTGGAGATTATGGTGTGTTACGGATGCAAGGCCGATTTTGTGTACCCTATGTGGATGAGTTACGTGAGTTAATTCTTCAGGATGCCCACAGTTCGCGGTACTCCATTCACCCGGGTGTCGCTAAGATATATCAGGATTTGAGGCAACACTATTAGTGGAGGAGGACGAAGAAATACATAGTGGAGTATGTAGCTCGGTGCCTAAATTATTTGCATGTGAAGTATGAGCATCAGCGGCCAGGTGAGTTGCTTCAGAGACATGAGATTCCTAAGCGAAAATGGGAGCTAGTTATTATGGATTTCGTTGTTGGGCTCCCATGGACTCAGAAGAAGTTTGACGTAGTATGGGTGATTGTGGATAGGTTGACCAAGTAGGCTCATTTCATTCTGGTGGTGACTGCCTATTCTTCAGAGCAGCTGGCTCAGATATATATCCGCGAGATTGTTTGACTTCATGGTGTGCCGGTATCCATCATCTCTGACCGGGGAACGCAGTTTACGTTACACTTCTGGAGAGCTGTACAACATGAGTTAGGCACACGGGTTGAGTTGAGTATAACATTTTATCCCCACCGACGGATGGACAGTCTGAGCACACCATTCAAATATTAGAGGATATATTTTGTGCCTGTGTTATGANCGACCAGGTGAGTTGCTTCAGAGACATGAGATTCCTAAGCGAAAATGGGAGCTAGTTATTATGGATTTCGTTGTTGGGCTCCCATGGACTCAGAAGAAGTTTGACGTAGTATGGGTGATTGTGGATAGGTTGACCAAGTAGGCTCATTTCATTCTGGTGGTGACTGCCTATTCTTCAGAGCAGCTGGCTCAGATATATATCCGCGAGATTGTTTGACTTCATGGTGTGCCGGTATCCATCATCTCTGACCGGGGAACGCAGTTTACGTTACACTTCTGGAGAGCTGTACAACATGAGTTAGGCACACGGGTTGAGTTGAGTATAACATTTTATCCCCACCGACGGATGGACAGTCTGAGCACACCATTCAAATATTAGAGGATATATTTCGTGCCTGTGTTATGGANATTTCGGGGGTTCTTGGGATCAGTTCTTGCCGCTTGCGGAGTTTGCCTACAACAATAGCGACCAATTAAATATTCAGATGGCCCCTTATGAGGACCTATATAGGAGGCGGTGATGTTCTCCAGTTGGTTGGTTTGAGTCGGGTGAGGCTAGATTGTTGGGCACAGATTTGGATCGAGATGCCTTGGATAAGGTGAAGTTGATCCAGGAACGGCTTCGTACAACATGGTCTAGGCAGAAGAGTTATGCCGATCGGAAGGTTCATGATATAGCATTTATGGTGGGAGGGTGGGTTTTTCTCCGACATTTACCCATGAAGGGTGTGATGAGGTTCGGGAAGAAGGGCAAGTTGAGCCCTAGGTATATCGACCCTTTTGAGATTCTTGAGAGAGTGGGGGAGGTGGCCTACAAGGTTGCATTGCCACCTAGCCTATCGACGGTTCACCCGGTGTTCCATGTTTCTATGCTCCAGAAGTATTATGGTAATCGATCTCATGTTTTAGATTTCAGCTTAGTCCAATTGGACAAGGATTTGACTTATGTTGAGGAGTCGGTGGCCATCTTGGACAAGCAGGTCCGAAAGTTGAGGTCAACGAACATTGCTTCAATGAAGGCTCAGTGGAGGGGTCAACTAGTCGAGGAGGCGACTTGTGAGACTGAGCATGATATGCGTAGCCATTATCCTCATCTTTTCACCACTTTAGGTATGTCTCTATACTCGT
>AWOL01S0089025.1:2783-23058 GCA_000715115.1 Nicotiana otophora | reverse complement strand
TTGTTACTTACTGAGTTGGTTGTACTCATACTACACCCTGTACTTCGTGTGCAGATTCAGGTGATCCCGGATACAGTGGGTGTTGATTCTTTCACACAATCGATTTTCTAGAGATTCAGAGGTAGCTGCCATGTTTCGCAGACCTTGTCTTTCTTTCCCTATCCTTTTGTTTATTGTATTTGGTCTTAGATTATTATAGACCACGTTTTCCAGACTTGTAATGTACAGATGCCCATGTACTCAGTGACACCGAGTTTTGGGAGTGTGTTTATTTCTAATATTTGTGGGATTTACTCTTAAACTTAATTATTATATTTTCAATATTTAAAAGAAATTGTGGGTTATTGATGTTGTCGGCTTTCCTAGTATCGAGATAGGCATCATCACGACGGGTGAGATTTTGGGTCGTGACAGGTGTCATCCTAACATGCTAGCTTAAATGCTCGTTCACCTGAAGAAGCTTCCTCTGCACAACAAACTGCAATGCAACTAATCAATTGTCTATCTACTGGGAGTAACAATCAAGGTTAGTACGTACTCCAAATGTTACACCCCTTCTTTTCTTTCTTCTTCTTCCTTCTCCTCCTTCTCCTCCTCCTTCTCCTTCTTCTCCTCCTCCTCCTCCTCCTGTTGCTTTTCTACCACTGCTATCTCTCTATGTTCTATTTTTTTTTAGAGGGCAGTTAGTAAGACGGNTCCTCCTCCTCCTCCTCCTGTTGCTTTTCTACCACTGCTATCTCTCTATGTTCTATTTTTTTTTTAGAGGGAAGTTAGTAAGACGGCTAAGTTTGGTTAGTCTAGTCATTTTTTAACTTCGCCTCCGGCCCTTTGTCGTAGCGTAATTCTGTGATTGCCTTGACGGCTCTTTGTTGTTGTATAGTTTTTTGTGTGTTGTTCTGGATATTATAATCTTGCCTATTTACTTGTACCAAGAAAGAAAATTTACTGAATGCATATGTTTCTGGGTTTCCTGTACTGGCAGCTGCTCTCTATACTATTTTGGGTGAGAATTTAGTCTGCAAAGCTGCTAATAACTGAATGCATATGTTTCTGCAAAGCTGCTAAAAGATGGAAAATTAGATAATGTTATTGAGTTAGTCTAAGTATGGTTCTTGTGCCACCTTTCTTTATTAAAATGTTATTTTTAAGCCGTTTGTATTCCCTCAATTTGGCATTTTTGTGACCTTTAGGTATTATGTTTGAAAATTATGGGTTGAAGTTGATAGATAAGCTGCTCTTATGTTCATTAGGCTTAATCCCAACTGCAGTAGGTTGATATCACAATAGTTGTTTTTGTTGCTGGATGAAAATGTAAGTTCATAGCAAGCTACAGTCGTGGAAGATAATGAATGACTACTGTGTTTGTCCATCTTATTGCAAGTTTTTAGCACGATGAAATAATTTACTACCTTATATAGATATACATGTTCTTTACTCCCAGTTAAGTGGAACAAGTTCAAGAGTCCGAAATATGTCCGAATGGATCATTCATGTTTGGGTGAAGTGATGACACTCGTTAAAAAGTGTGCCCTCTCCAATATTATCATAATTCTTTTAGACAAATAGATAACAAGGAGCTTCCATTTTCGTGTTGTCCATTGTTAGTCTGATATGAGCTATGTTGCAATGTTTTTTCGAAATCAATATTGCAAAAATATTGTTTCGATATGTATTTTTCTTGACTGTTTTTGCATGGAATGTATCCACTTTAGATTGTTACTTGCAAAAAAATAAAAAGTTAAAAACTGTTAGTTTGGTTGGCTACCGAAACTGTTAGATTGTTCATTTGCCTGAATGCATATGCTTACAAGTTTGGTTTTGATGATTTAGATTTGTTACTAAATTCTGGCTTCTTCATTTGGGTGAACTTGTTTCTTTCTCCTGAAAACTTTGTACTTTATGCATTGTTCATGAACTATACCCATTCTTATAATGGTAAACCAACCCTTGAAGGGTAATGACTTTATTTATCCTCTTTTGTAGGTGGAGCAACTGAAGAAAGAGAAGATGGAGATAGTGAAGATCTAGACCTTACTTAAGAAGAACTTTGAATTGTTGTCGATGTTCTAGGAATCTTTCGTTATCAACATTTGAAACTTTAACATTTGAAGTATTGAACTGTAAAACTTATGTGATTGGGTTAGAACATTTTTCTATTATGGTTATTATTAGCTTATTGGACAATATAGATTATAAAGTATTTTATCTTTTTATTTATATAATTTTCAGGTTATTACAAATATTTACATATATAAATATTATTTACAACCAGGGCAATAATGTCAATTAAATTGTTACAATAGCCTAATAGAACCGTAGCAATAAGCACAAATGTAGTTGCCATAGACAATCTAAATTGTTCCAATAGGTCTTGCAAATCGTTCCAAAATGTGCGACAAACCAATGCAATAGAAATAAAACCGTTACAACAGCGTAATGAAATCGTTAGAATATCTGTAAATAAACGTTGCAATAGCTTACATAACCGTTGCAATTAATTATATGGTAACGGTTTCCAACCGTTGTAGTAAATAATATGGTAACAGTTTACAACCATTGCATTAAACTCTATGGTAACGGTTTTAAACCGTTGCGGTTGAAATGAATACTCGTTGCTTCAGACAGAAAAAACAAACCGTTGCGATAGCTGTCCCTATAGCAACAGTGTGGTCAACTGTCGCAAGAACCGTTGCTCTAGATCTATCGGCACGCGAGCGGATGTAATGTTCGCTAAACCGTTCCAATACATCTATGGCAACAGTTTACCTATCATTTGCAACGGTTTTTCCTCCGTTGCCATTGGCCCATTTTCCAATAGTGTTAAGTTGTATGATATTGTAGTTGTATTTAACTGGGTAAAAATAATGTATGAAAGTTGTAGATAAGTTGTAATTATTTTGTATAATATATAATTAGTTGTATGAAATTTATTTTTACTATGTATGTTATTGTAGATATTCAAATTTGCATTAAATTTATACGAAATTTATTTTTAATTTGTATGTTGATGTGAGCACCTAATTTTAAACTATATTTGAATTTTTATCACCTTCTACTATGTAAATATTTTCAGAAATTTAATATATATATATATATATATTAAATTTCTGAAAATATTTACATAGTAGAAGGTGATAAAAATTCAAATATAGTAAACAATTAGGGGCTCACAGCTGCCCCTCTTTCCTTGGAAACCTGAAGAGTTTTTAGGCAAAGACTAGGTGAGCCATGTGACTAAATTTTGACCAAATCATTATTCAAAAGGAAATGAAATAAAAGATAGGGTGCAACCGAGTCCTGGTTTTGGACAACCTACATATCCCGGGTTATAGGAAATCAGGTCGCGTGTAGTTCAAGGAGAATGATGGAATAATGAGTTGAGGAGTCGGGTGAGGTTCTGTCGAGGCTCCGGTCCGTTGTCCTGCTATTATATAAAAATAAAAAAGAAACTAAACAAGCCTATGAGTTATGAGTTACAAGATTCATATCTATGAGTCTTCTGAAACTTGATCTTGAGTCTTGACTGGTTCTTCATGCAGACTTTGATCTAAACCTTGATGCTCACTAGCTGTGGGTTCTAGTTCATTGTTCTATAGCTTCTTCTAATCAAACCGGGACTCCAATGCTTGTGGCTTCAGTCATGTCTTGAGCATTCCACATCTTTTCAATTGCTGTTGCATTTTGGATTCACTTATTTTTTTCTTTTCTTTTATTCTGAATTGAGAATTCTTCTTTTGTTCATCTCGAACCCTGTGCCTCGAGGTAAAACCTACTCAGACACCAAAACAAACAAACGAACGAAATTTTCTGCCCCAGTTTGCACTGAAAAAATTTCGTGAGTTATTGTAACAAAATTCTAATCTACTTCTTTATTGAAAGCAATAAAAGGTCGGGAGTGATGTACCCCGAAAAAGTCCTTTTTGTTTTGGATGGTGTTCCTTTGTTGTCAAAAGTATGTCTCAACTAAGGATTAATGTACCTTTTATTGGGAAAATGTATCCAGAGAGTGGGATACCCTATATTGGCAAATATATCAGGGAGTGGTGTACCATGCATTTAAAATACAATCAACTAGGGAGTAGAGATCCTATGTTGGAAAGGAGACTAGAGAGTGGAGATGTTATGTCTAAAATAAAAATCAACTAGGGAGTGGAGACCCTATGTTGGAAAGGAGACCAGGGAGTGGAGACCCTATGTTGGAAAAGCGACTAGGGAGTGGAGACCCTATGTTGGAAAAGCGACTAGGGAGTGGAGACCCTATGTTGGAAAAGCGACTAGGGAGTGGAGACCCTATGTTGGAAAAGCGACTAGGGAGTGGAGACCCTATGTTGGAAAAGCGACTAGGGAGTGGAGACCCTATGTTGGAAAAGCGACTAGGGAGTGGAGACCCTATGTTGGAAAAGCGACTAGGGAGTGGAGACCCTATGTTGGAAAAGCGACTAGGGAGTGGAGACCCTATGTTGGAAAAGCGACTAGGGAGTGGAGACCCTATGTTGGAAAAGCGACTAGGGAGTGGAGACCCTATGTTGGAAAAGCGACTAGGGAGTGGAGACCCTATGTTGGAAAAGCGACTAGGGAGTGGAGACCCTATGTTGGAAAAGCGACTAGGGAGTGGAGACCCTATGTTGGAAAAGCGACTAGGGAGTGGAGACCCTATGTTGGAAAAGCGACTAGGGAGTGGAGACCCTATGTTGGAAAAGCGACTAGGGAGTGGAGACCCTATGTTGGAAAAGCGACTAGGGAGTGGAGACCCTATGTTGGAAAAGCGACTAGGGAGTGGAGACCCTATGTTGGAAAAGCGACTAGGGAGTGGAGACCCTATGTTGGAAAAGCGACTAGGGAGTGGAGACCCTATGTTGGAAAAGCGACTAGGGAGTGGAGACCCTATGTTGGAAAAGCGACTAGGGAGTGGAGACCCTATGTTGGAAAAGCGACTAGGGAGTGGAGACCCTATGTTGGAAAAGCGACTAGGGAGTGGAGACCCTATGTTGGAAAAGCGACTAGGGAGTGGAGACCCTATGTTGGAAAAGCGACTAGGGAGTGGAGACCCTATGTTGGAAAAGCGACTAGGGAGTGGAGACCCTATGTTGGAAAAGCGACTAGGGAGTGGAGACCCTATGTTGGAAAAGCGACTAGGGAGTGGAGACCCTATGTTGGAAAAGCGACTAGGGAGTGGAGACCCTATGTTGGAAAAGCGACTAGGGAGTGGAGACCCTATGTTGGAAAAGCGACTAGGGAGTGGAGACCCTATGTTGGAAAAGCGACTAGGGAGTGGAGACCCTATGTTGGAAAAGCGACTAGGGAGTGGAGACCCTATGTTGGAAAAGCGACTAGGGAGTGGAGACCCTATGTTGGAAAAGCGACTAGGGAGTGGAGACCCTATGTTGGAAAAGCGACTAGGGAGTGGAGACCCTATGTTGGAAAAGCGACTAGGGAGTGGAGACCCTATGTTGGAAAAGAGACTAGGGAGTGGAGACCCTATACTACCGTGATTTTGAACTTTTTTTTTTCTTTTTCTTTTCATCATCATTTTTTTTTATTTTAGAGAATGAGTAAATGCGGGAAAAAAGTTTTGGAGGAGACTTCCCTTTTGGAGTAGTTGTTGCAAAACTGTTTCTAGCCTTTGCGCAATTTCGTTTTGGTTGCACCTTCTTCTTGTAAGGTTGCTTTTGGATTGCACCTGTTTCCTATTTTTTTCAAACAAAAAACAATTTGTCAGTTTGAAAAGGTAGCTGATTTTGTGGCCTTGATTATTTCAGTCACTTGATCTCGGCCCTTTCAGCTGCAATTGGTTGTTTCCTGAATATCGATTGCATTTCTAACCTCGGAGAACCTCTGGCTTTTCCGGACTTTGCCAACCCTATGTCTAAAATAATCATCAACTAGGGAGTGGAGACCTTATATTGGAAAATCAGACTAGGGAGTGGGGACCCTATACTACCGTGATTTTGAACTTTTTTTTTCTTCTTTGATCACCCTCTTTGGAACCTGGAAATTACTACGGAAAAGGAGGAAAAAAAAAGAAAAAGATAAAAAAAAATCAAAAAAAAACACACAAAGTTCCTTGAACTACGTTCGACTTGATTCCGAAAGGATACATAGGCAGCCTCTCTCTGGGGTTCAGTCATACCCCGTAAAGTGAAACTGGGGCAGATGTTATAATGGTTTGGCGATGGTTTTGTGTGAAAGGTTCCAAAGTTGTAATTCAATCCAAATCCTTTTTACCGAAATCCTTTTCAAGTCCTTCCGATCAATCGGCAAAGAGATTCAAAATAGGAGGATATAGTTACCCGGATCTGATACAACAAAATGAGAGAAATAAAATGAGAGAGTCTTATCGGTGAAAACCCTCACGGGCACCGTAAGGCGATCACGATACGTAATCCCCAATTCAAGTGTGCGTTTCACGTGACTCAACCACAATTTCAAATAATAATAAATAAAATTAAATACTTTGTAGATTGCGGGTGCGTTTCACGTGACGCGATTTTCGATGTGTATAAATAACGAGTGTACGACAACGTAAATCGTCTCATATTAATTCCATAAAATTTTAAAATGTAGTAATGTAATAAAAGCGGTAAAAGGAATAAAAATGCACATATAGGTTTAAAACATGTATTAAATCAGATAACTAGGCCAATTATTAATAGTTGAGCTACCGTGCTAAAACCACGGAACTCGGGAGTGCCTCACACCTTCTCTCGGGTTAATAGAATTCCTTATCCGGTCTTCTGTGTTCGCAGACCATAAATAAGAGTCAATTTTCCTCGATTTGGGATTCTAAAATAAATCGGTGACTTGGGACACCATAAATTATTCCAAGTGGCGACTCTGAATAAATAAAGAATCACATTTCGAATAATGTCACTTAAATTAGAAAAGCTCCCTATCCCCTATCCCCTCGGAAAAAAGGAGGTGTGACAGTTGATGTACCATATATTATTCTTTTCTTAGTTGATTTTATATTCTCTAAAGTCCGAGGAGATACTAAATTTTGTTCAGCTGCAACATTCGATGTAGGTTTTTCGTCGCCTGCTTTTGGAGACATTACCTTCTTACTATGCTTACACAATGCCTCGTTTACACTATGTTCAGGCGTGACAGTGCCCCCCTATTATTTCTGGTAAAATTATTGACTAAATTGATGGTTCATCTTATTCCCCTATAGAAAGGGGTAAAAGAAATTTCTAGAAAAATATTGTCTTCCAACTTCAACTGAACTGTTGCCTAATGGATAGTACTTTCATGGCAATAACAGGGGTCCGTTGGGAGCTGGGACCAAATGGCGAATCTTCTCATCCAACTAGACCGTTTTCATAATTAAATATAAGTTTGACCTGGAGAGAAGAGGGGAGAGAGGAGAGAAAAAAGGAAAAGGGTGTAACTAAATCTCTTGACTGAAGGCACTAATAATGGATTGAGAGCCTTTTAAGGTGGAATGTATATAATTTATAAGTAATTCTTATTTAGGGCGGGTAATATACAAAATTAGAATAATTTTAGTAAATAAGTTTCAAATATTATATTGAAACGAAAAAATCCCTTAAATTTAAGGCAATGCCCTTCATCGTTCAAGAGGACCTTTACTTATTATATAGTTATTAAAAATATGATCCACGAATCGCCCCCGGCTCCCTAACCCCTTAGTTAAAGGGCCTGGACTGGGTTCATGTCCTTTACCCCAAACATGGCCTGGCCTGGCCTGGCCCGGCCCGGCCTTGCAAGGCCTAATCTGAATCTCAAAGAGAAAATGGAAGGTGTCATTGAACACACTAGATAGTAGATAGTGGAAAAACTCACTCGCTTTCTATTCGTGTAATGATCTTGGTTTGAATGAGAGTCCGAAACTTCTCTAGAATGAGGAAACATAAATGTTTCCATTTAAGTTAATAGTAAAAGTGTTTTGGGAGACAATTAAGCTCACGAGTTGGACAAAATCTGTGATTCAAGAATCACCGTGCACAACATTTATGCAATTGTCAAAATCGAAGGTGGTGTCCAACTCCAAAGCATGACTGATTTCTAAAATGCTCCCACCTCTAGTTCCTATTTAAGTTTACAATAAGAGTATCATGGTAATCAATTAAGTAAAGGGATGGAAACAACACTTTCGGATTTTAGAATTACCGTACTCATCATTTGTCCGATTTTTCGATTTTGTACAAGGCGGACAATTTCATAAATGACGTGCATGTTGGTTCTAAAATAAGAGCTGTTGTCCCAAGTCCGGAGCCTAATGCAAGAGATCAAAAGAATGAAAAATGTTACTGGAAAATGTATCTATATCTATATTTTATATATTATCTATATACTATATTAAGAGTACGAAAATCCTTATCCTTTAAAATTATTTTTAAATTGGACAAAATTGACATTTTTTGTTTAATTACATTCTGTTTGTAATCGGTTAAGGTTTGACAATCTGTTTATAATGTTTTAGTATCTCACTGTGGAATGTGGATTAGCATTACTGACTAAACGCGACTTTTGTTTTTCTTCTTCTTTTACTTTGTTTATGTAACGATTCAACCGGTCGTTTTGAGCATTTGCACTTCGCTCGGTAGTTTACGGGCATGAGTAGCTCCATATGATGTATTATGACTTATGTGAGTCGTCAGTTTTGGTTTTCAGGTTATTCGGAATCGAATTGGAAGAATGGATTTCATTGTTGAAGCTTTAAATTGGAAGAGTTGATCAAGTTTGACTTTTTGTGAATTTGAACCCGGAACGGAGTTTTGATGATTCCGGTAGGTCCGTTGGATGATTTTAGGACTTAGGAGCGCGTCCGAGTTGTGATTTGGAGGTCCGCAGTGGAATTTGGCTTGAAATGGCGGAAGTTGTATTTTTGAAATTTTTGACCCGGGGGTTGACTTTTGATATCAGGGTCAGAATCCGATTCTGAAAATTGGAATAGCTTTATTATGTCATTTATGACTTGTGTGCAAAATTCGAAGTCATTCCACATTGATTTGCTATGTTTGGGCAAGAGTTATTGAATTTGAAAATTTAAAGTTCATAGATTTTGATTTGAGGTGTGATTCATCGTTTTGATGTTGTTATGTGTGTTTTGAGGCTTCGAGTAGGTCCGTATTGTGTTATGAAACTTGTTGGCATGTTCGGACGGGGTCTCGAGGGGTTCAGGTGAGTTTTAGACGAGGTTCAGATAATTTCATTGCATTTTTGGATTTTTGCTAAGTTGTTGGTTCTGGTGTGATCGCACCTGCGGCTGGTTTGCGCAGGTGCGATGGTCGCAGAAGCGATAGAGGAGTCACAGAATTGTGAAGGGGAGCTGGGCGTGAGAATCGCAGATGCGGGTGCTTGGATGCACCTGCGCAACCGCAGATGCGGTTCAAGTGCGCAGAAGCGCGATCGCAGAAGCAGCTTAAAGACCGCAGGTGCAAAGGATTGCTAGGTCAGACTGTTTTCCCAGAAGCGAAGGTTTACCGCAAAAGCGGTGGTCGCAGATGCAATGAATTGTCTGCAAATGCGGAATCGCTGGGCAGAAGCTATATTATCGAGGGTTTTGGTTCTTTCTTCATTTTGGGAGCTATGGGGCTCGGATTGAGGCGATTCTTGAAGCAATTTTCATCTTGTGCACTCGGATTAAGTGTTCTCTACTCATTTTTTATTTTATATCATGTATATATCTTTATTTGTTTGGCATTTGGTTGATGAAGTTTAAAGAGAAATTGGGGGGTTTAGCCTAAAGTTTCATAATATGAATTTTTGAGTTTTCAATATCGAATTGGAGTCGGATTTGAGTGAAACTAGTATGGTTGGACTCGTAATTGAATGGGTTGTCGGATTTTGTGAGTTTTGTTGGGTTTCGAGGCGCGGACCCGGGTGTGAATTTTGGCCGATTTTGGGTTTTGATTAAGGAATCGATCTTTATCATTTGGAATTGTTTCCTTGGGCTTTATTTGATGTATTTGAGTTGTTTTTGGCTAGTTTTGTGTCGTTCGAAGGTCGCTACGTGTGTGATGGCATCTTTGGAGCATCGCTTGGCTTGCTCGACATTGGTATTGGCTTGTTTGAGATAAGTAACTCTTCTAAACTTAGTGCTGAGGGTATGAAATCCCGTAATATGCATTATGTGATTGGTATTGAGGCGACGCACATGCTAGGTGACGGGCGTGCACCATGTGAATTGGGACTCTGTTGCTTCTATGGCACTGCATATTAGTCCTACTTTGTTCATATCTATATTTCCACCATGTGATAAATTAGTTAAGCTATCAATCATGCTAGATATCATATTTAGGCATTATGTCGATACTGTTTGGACCCATAGTGGTCGTTTCTTACTGTTATCTCACTGATTTAATTGATATTTCGTACTCGGTCATATCCATGCATTCATACCATATCTCAATCTTAGTTATTAATTATTGATATATAATATCATTGTTGTCGGGCTAGTTTCATGACATTGTGAGCTCGTGAGTGAGATCGGAGGGATTGATGACTGAGTGAGGCCGAGGGCCTGAGTGAGAGTTATATTTTAGTTATTAATTATATTGATTACATATTTTAGGATCGGGTTGCGCGCCGCATCATGTTATATTGATTACATATTTTGGGATTGGGCTGCACGCCGCATCATGTTATATTGATTACATCATGTTATATTTATAGCGCTTGGGCTGAAGGAGCCCCTCTGGAGTATGCACACACCCAGTGAGCTCAGCCGACTATATATATGTGGATCGGATTGCACGCTGCAACGGGCCTTATGGTCATATGTGGATCAAGCTGCATGCCGCAGCAGGTATTGTACAATGCTGAGTGATTGAGTGTGCTGAGCATTGAGCATAGTGAGAGAGAATGCGAGACAGTGAGATTGAGTACTCTAGGAGTGTGAGTACATGAGCTCATCATCGAGATGCATTGCATTTGCCATGCATACTTGAGATATATGCATAGAGATGCATTTCTTTCTGCTACCCAATTTTGGGGACATTTATGATTTTACCTGTATCTTGACATGTAGGCATAGAGACGTACTTTCCTCATGCTATCTGAAAATGAAACATCTTACTTATTGTTGAAAGAATTGTTGGGAAAAATCATAGTTTTCAAACTTACTCGTATTTTGGCATTTTCGGTAAAAGATTTGGGTTTTCACTGAGATACTTGAAAAGAAATGCCTATTTTTCTGGAACTGTGACTGAACTGAGCATTTTATTTCTCAGATACCTCTTTTGTTACTTGTACTATTGTTTTATGAACTATTGTGGAATATTGGTGTTGGACACGGTCTTTATGTTACCTCGTCACTACTTTCAACCTAAGGTTAGATTTGTTACTTATTGAGTATATGGGGTCGGTTGTACTCATACTACACTTCTGCACCTTGCGTGCAGATATTGACTGCTGACGTTGATGTGATCGACGGGAGCCAGAATTGAAGATGTACATGCGTTCCGGTTGTAGCTGCCTCTTGTTCATGGTAGCCTTAGATCTATAAAACTCTGTTTTTGTACTCTTCAAAC
Organism: Nicotiana otophora; assembly: GCA_000715115.1. Lineage (NCBI taxonomy): Eukaryota > Viridiplantae > Streptophyta > Magnoliopsida > Solanales > Solanaceae > Nicotiana > Nicotiana otophora. Next base: position 11,563 of record AWOL01S0089025.1, on the reverse strand, counting down.
AGATGATGTATTTACTTCATTTCAGCTTTGTAAACTCTATTCTTAGAAGCTCATGATTTGTACTATCAATCCTTGGGAAATGTAAAGGATTTAGATATTTTCTTTTACTTAATTGTATTATTAAATTTCATTAGAATTGGATAGTTGTTAATTGGCTTACCTAGCGGGGTTGGGTTAGGTTCCATCACGACTAGTTGAATTTTGGGTCGTGATAAGTTGGTATCAGAGCTCTAGGTTCATAGGTTCTACAAGTCATAAGCAAGTGTCTAGTAGAGTCTTGCGGATCGGTATGATGACGTCCATACCTATCTTCGAGAGGCTACAGGACATTTAGGATATACTTCCCATCTTTCTTTCCTTATCGTGCGACATTGATTCAGCTTGAAACGTAATTCTTTGAATTTCTTCCACGCATTCGTATGCGCATGTGAGCGCTCGGTATCGGTTGTGCGCCGACGGCTTGTGATTCCATGGTTGAGGTGCGAAATGTGATTTTGTCGTGGTGATGATGGGACTTTAGACCGGGTTTTGGCGGTAGCTTGAGCACTAAGATTTTGTTTGTGTGAGCACGTCCTTTTGGGACTTATAGGTACGTTGGTGTTCCCATTAGTGGAATTTATGATTGGATGACTATGTGGTGAGTATGATGTGACTACGAGATGTGTTCAGATTGTTCGAATATGACGAGAAGAGTTTACTTGAGATGTAGCAAGGACTATGAGGTGTTTGATTTCTATCTTGATTTGGTGTATGGTCTCGAGTTATGGGTGTGTTGAGGAATCTCTCATATTGTTTAGTTATGGAGTAAAGTAAATTCTCATGTCTTGTTGATGAGTTCAGAATCGAGAAGATTAAGTTATTGCGTAGTAGTCGTGACTGCGGAAGGGTATACGGAGATGTCAGTTTGAGGCAAAGTGGGTGGGTTGTCTCCTACGAGGTGTCATGAGGTTGTGTGATCCCTATGATATTTTGTAGAGAGTTCTCTTTTATCAGTGAATGATATATGTTGCAATTTAAGTTTGGATCGCTTGTGGAAGTTGGCTTAACCATCACGAGGATGAACGCGAGCTTTGCAGATAATTTGAGATACTGGATGGTTTGTGTTGCATGAGCGGATGAAGGATTTAGTGGAATCTCACTCTGGTATTATGGTAGTAATGGGGTGTGGTTATTGTAAGTAATCAGATGTTTTATTCCATGGCTTTGAGCCAAGTGGGTAAGTTTGTTATCGACGAGTTGATTGCACGGTTATGTGTTGTATTGGTTTCGGTTCGGGGTATACTGGTGAATCAGTTATGACTTGCAGAGGTCGAGATCGAGGACGACTCAGGTAAAGAAATTTCTGGATACAGGTGATATTACACTCTATGGGTATATGGGAATCATAAAATAATTGAGTGGTTATTCGCGAAGGATGTAGTGTACATGGAGTACGAATTTGCTCGGTTGCTTAGGAGTGTGGGTTACTCCCTTGGGTGTTGGTATGCTAATGGGGCACATGTCGTTCGGTCCGTTTGTTCGATTTAATTGAGATTGGAGAAGAGTGGATGACTCTGGAGAATGGTTTTAATGGATTCAAGATTTAAATGTAGTATTTGGAATTTTCAAGATTTGTATATGGCTAGAAACTGAGAGTTACATTGGACGGTATCGAGACTTGTGGCATTTTTTATATCATTGTGGGTTATGCATTTCAGTATCAAGAAGATAAAGGAAACAGTTTTAGGTTCACATAAGGTCTCTTTAGAGTGGGTGTCTTGGTTGTGTTGCTTTGGGGTGCTTAAGAGGGAAGTCAACGACTTATGAGCCTTAGGGCGTTGTGGTTTTATACTAGGGTCTCTTGTGTGGTGAAGTTTGGTTAAGGATCGTGGTGTTCTAGAAAGAAGAAGTATCAATTTGAAGGCAATTTGGAAAGGACTTGGAGAAATAGGACAACTGTCACAACCCAAAAACTAACCCGTCGTGATGGCGCCTATCATGATACTAGGCAAGCCGACTTTTCCAAAACACTTTCAAAATTTAACAAAAATAAATTAAGACATTTAAAATAATCGGAGTTTTTCATAAAAATGGGGATAAAATCCAAATAAAATATAAGTGCGGAAAAATAGCCCGACATCGGAGTGTCACTGAGTCATGAGCATCTAACAATCAATCTAGAAGCAGAGTCTACTAAAGTCTGTGCAAAATGCCAATACAAGAGAGAAAAGATAATACAAAAGGCGAAACGAGGACTGCGGACGCCAGCAGATACCTCGTAAGTCTCTGATAATCAGCTCGCGCACGAACTCAGCGACCGCCAGAACCGTACACACCTGGATCTGCACATGAAGTGCAGAGTTTATCATGAGTACAACCAACTCAACAAGTAACAGAATTAAATAAGGAACTGAGAAGCAGTGACGAGCTATAAAAATAAAGTTCATTTCAAAAGTTTTCAGTAAATAGTGAACATGCTTTCAAATCCGGTGGTGTAGGCCAAATCGGTTCGAGCTCAGGTAAACCGGATATGAATCTTCCAGAAATTTCACAACAACAACAGATAACAACTAAGTGCAACAATAAATAAAAGCAAGTACAACCTCTCAAGGCAGCAGTTACTCAACTCATCTCAACAACTCATACTCTCGGCTCTCAGCCCTCAATCCACACTCTCAATAGGTACCTGCGCTCACTGGGGGTGTACAAACTCCGGAGGGGCTCCTTCCAGCCCAAGCACTATATCGCTGCGACGTGCATCCCGACTCAATCATATAAGTAGCCATAAGACTCGTTGCGGCATGCAATCCGATCCAAAGTCCATAAGTAGCCATAAGGCTCGTTGCGGCGCGCAACCCGATCCATATACCCTCACATAGATCACAGCTCGGCACTCAGGCCCTATCTCATTCACTAACCTCTCCAGCCCCTCGGGCTCATAAAATATCATAATAATCGACCTAAACAGAGAATACAACAAGTATCAACAAGAAATGAGAGGGAACAGAGATATAACATACAAGTAAGATTGTGACTGAGTACAAGACAACAATTAGCAGTCAATTCAACAAGTATACGATCGTTGCGGGTCCCAACGGTGATATCGTAAGGCCTAAGCATGGTTTCTACCATGAAAGGCAGTCAATTGCTCAAAGGCAAGAAAAAACAAGTAATAACAATGGCTATTCGACTTTACAGTCTCACGGGAAGGACCAAGTCACAATCTCTCACGGTGCACGCTCACACGCCTGTCACCTAGCATGTGCGTCACCTCCAAACTCTCACATCATACCAATCCTCAAGGTTTCATACCCTCCAAACCATATTTAAGATTGTTACTTACCCCAACCGCGCAAAAATCCTACTACGAAATGCCTTTGCCTCTCGAATCGGCCTCCAAATGCCCTGAATCTAGCCACAAACAGTACGAGATAATCAATATTGGCTAAAAGTATCAATTCCAAAAGCAAACTACTAAAGTATAGTCCAAAATCCGTAATCGGCTCAACCTGGCCCCCTGGGCTCACGTCTCGAAACCCGACGAAAGTCACAAAATCTGAAAGCCCATTCACCCACGAGTCTAACCATACCAAATTTATCAAAATACGACCTCAATTGCCCCTCCAAACCCCCAAAATTCACTCTCCAATTCCCAAGCCCTAATCTCCCAAATCTCACCTCAAACCTTCACCAACTAGGTGTACATATTAATGGGGAAATACCATTATTGAAGATAAATTGGCACAAGGAACTTACCTCAGTAATTACTCCAAAATCTCTCTCACAATCCCCAAAATTCGAGCTCAAAAATGATGAAAATGGTGAAAACTCTCGAAGTGTTCTATTTATAGGTTCCGCCCAGATTTCTCGCATCGGCGGCTCCATTTTCGTATCTGCGGGCAAAGCCCCGCTTCTGTGGAAAAATCCCTAAACTCTGCCTCCGCTCCTGCGATCAAGTGACCGCATCTGCGCTCTTCGCGGGCGGGAACTGTATCGCACCACGGGTCCAAACTCGCACCTGCGGTCCTAAATCCGCTTCTGCGACCATCGCAGGTGCGAGAATGCCACTCCGCTGGTATGGTTACACCAGTAGCAGTAACTTCAACTATAATTCTTCAACTCCCATCAAGCCGTTAACCACCCGAAATCACCCCGAGGCCTCTAAGACCTCAACCAATCATACCAAGAAGTCATATAACCCCATGAAAACTTAGTCGAGCCTTCGAATCAATCAAGACAACATCAAAACACCAATTACACCCGGATCCAAGCCTAAAGAACTTCTAAACTTTCAAATTCCACAAACGACGCCAAAACCTACCCAACCACGTCCGATTGACCTCAAAATTTACACACAAGTCAAAAATGACACCACGAACCTATTCCAACTTTTGAAAATCCAATACGACTCGATCTCAAAATTTCCACTGCCAGCCGAAATCGCCAAAATTCCAACTTTTACCAATTCAAGCCTAATTCTACTACGAACCTCCAAATCACATTCCGGACGCGCTCCTAAGTCCAAAATCACCTAACGAAGCCAGCAGAACCTTAAAAATTCAAATCCGAGATCTTTTCCCACAAGTTGACGTCCGATCGACTTTTCCAACTTAAGCTTTCAATTACGAGACTAAGTGTCTCAATTTTCTCCAAAGCCACTCCGGACCCGAACCAACCAACCCGATAAGACATAATATAGTTATAAAGCATAAAATAAGAAGAAATGGGGGAAATGGAGCTATAATTCTCGAAATAACCGGCCGGGTCGTTACATCCTCTCCTCTTAAACAAACGTTCGTCCTCGAACGGGTCTAGAAATATACCTGGAGTCCCAAATAGGTATGGATATCTGCTCCGCATCTCCCGCTCGGTCTCCCAAGTGGCCTCCTCCACAGACTAATCTCTCCACTGCACCTTCGCTGAAGCTATATCCTTTGACCTCAACTTCTGAACCTACCACTCCAAAATGGCCACCGGCTCCACATCATAAGTCATATCACCATCTAACCGAACAATGCTGGAATCTAAAATATGGGACGGATCGCCGATATACTTCCGGAGCATAAAAACATTAAATACTGGATGCACACTCGACAAGCTAGGTGGCAAGGTAAGCTTGTAAGTCACCTCCTCGATCCTCTGAAGTACCTCAAAAGGCCCAATGAACCGAGGGCTCAACTTGCCCCTCTTCCCAAACCTCATAACACCCTTCATGGGTGATACCTTCAGTAGAACCTTCTCCCCGACCATGAAAGACACATCACAGACCTTTCTGTCAGCATAGCTCTTCTACCTAGACCGCGTCGTACGAAGACACTCCTGAATCAATTTCACCTTGTCTAATGCATCCTGGATCAAGTCTGTACCCAAGAGACTAGCCTCACCCGACTCAAAAGTCCCACCAGAGATCTATACCGCCTCTCGTATAAAGTCTCGTATGGACCAATCTGAATGCTCGACTGATAACTGTTATTAAATGTAAACTCCGTGAGTGGCAGAAACTGGTCCCATGAACCCCCAAAATCAATGACACAAGCACGTAACATGCCCTCCAATACCGGGATAGTGCGCTCAGACTGTCCGTCCATCTGAGGGTGAAAGGCTATGCTCAACCAACCTGAGCACCCAACTATCGCTGCACAGCCCTCCAAAACTGCGATGTAAACTGTGTGCCTCTATCTGAAATGATGGAAACTGGGACACCATGAAGGCGAACAATCTCTCGGATGTAAATCTCAGCCAACTGCTCTAAATAATAAGTAGTACTAACTGGAATGAAGTGCTCGGACTTGGTCAGCCGATCCACAATCACCTAAATAGCATCGAAATTCCTCGAAGTCTGTGGGAGCCCAACTACGAAATCCATGGTGATCCGCTCCCACTTCCACTCTGTGATCTCTAACCTATAAAGAAAGCCACCCGGTCTCTGATGCTCACACTTAAAATGCTGACAGTTGAGACACCGAGCCACAAACCCAACTATATCCTTCATCCTCCTCCACCAATAGTGTTGTCTCAAATCCTGGTACATCTTCGCGACACCCAGATAAATGGAATACCGTGAGCTGTATGCCTCCTCAAGAATCAACTCCTGAAACCCATCCACATTTGGCACACATATCTGGCCTTGCATCCTCAACATGCCATCATCACTAATAGTAACATCTCTAGCATCACCTCGCCGAACCCTGTCCTGGAGGACGAGCAGATGGGGACATCATACTGACGCTCCCTAATACGATCATAAAGAGAATACCTTGAGACCACACACGCCAATACCCGACCCGGCTCCGAAATATCCAATCTGACAAGCTGGCTAGCTAAGGCCTGAATATCCAATGCCAAGGGTCTCTCTGCTACTGGAAGATATGCTAAACTCCCCAAACTCTCCGCCTGGGGAATCATGGCATCGGCCACCACATTGGCCTTTCCGGGATGGTACAAAATGGTGATATCATAGTCCTTAAGAAGCTCCAACCACCTCCACTGATGCAAGTTAAGATCCTTCTGTTTGAACAGATGCTGCAAAATTCGATGATTAGTGTAAATCTCACAATGAACCTCGTATAGATAGTGCCGCCAAATCTTCAAGGCGTGAACAATAGCTGCTAACTCAAGATCATGGACAGGATAGTTCTTCTCATGGGTCTTCAACTGGTGCAAAGCATAAGCAATCACTCCACCCTCCTATATCAGAACACATCCAATACCTATCCGCGAGGCATCACAATACACTGTGTAAGAACCAGAAGCAGATGGTAGAACTAGAACTGGAGTTGTGGTCAAAGCAGTCTTGAGCTTCTGAAAGCTCTCCTCACACTCATCCGACCACCTGGATAGAGAACCCTTTTGGGTTAATTCGGTAAAGGGCGATGTAATAGATGAAAATACCTCCACAAAACAACGGTAATATCCTTCCAAACCAAGAAGGCTCCTAATCTTCGTGGCTGAGGATGGTCTGGGCCAACTCTGCACCGCATCTATCTTCTTCGGATCCACCTGAATACCCTCGTTGGACACCACATGCCCCAAGAACGCCACTGAACCGAGCCAAAACTCACACTTGGAGAACTTTGCATAAAGATTCTCCTCCCTCAATCTCTGTAACACAATCCTCAGATACTGGGCATGTTCCTCCTGGATACGAGAGTACACCAGGATATCATCAATGAATACAATAATGAACGAGTACAAATAAGGCTGAAACACACTGTTCATCAAATGCATGAATGATGTTGGGGCATTTGTTAACCCAAAAGACATCACTAGGAACTCATAATAGCCATGTTAGGTCTTGAAAGTTGTATTAAGAATATCCGAATCTCGAATCTCCAGCTGGTGATACCCTGACTTCAAATCAATCTTGGAGAACACCCTCACCCCCTGAAGCTGGTCAAATAGATCATCAATACGTGGCAAAGGATACTTGTTCTTGATTGTGACCTTGATCAACTGCTTGTAGTCAATACATATCCTCATAGAACCATCTTAGAACCGGTACACCCCAAGGTGACACACTAGGCCGAATAAACCCCTTATCAAGGAGTTCCTAAATCTGTTTCTTCAACTCCTTCAACTCCTCCGGTGCCATACGATACAGTGGAATAGAAATGGGTTGAGTGCCCGGCACCAAATCAATATCGAAGTCAATATCCCTGTCAGGTGGCATGCTTGGCAAGTCTGCAGGAAACACATCCGAAAAATCACGCACCACCGGAACAGAATCAATGGCAAGAGTCTCTGCAGTTACATTCCTCACAAAAGCCAAATAGGATAGACAACCCTTCTCAACCATCCGCTGAGCCTTCAAGTATGAAATCACTCTACTGGGAACATAGTCTATAGAACCACTCCACTCAACTCTCGGAAACCCCGGCATTACTAACGTCACAGTCTTAGCGTGACAATCTAGAATAGCATGACATGGAGACAACCAATCCATACCCAATATCACGTCAAAATCGACCAGACTAAGCAGCAAAAGATCCACTCTGGTCTCCAGACCCCTAATAATCACCACACATGACTGATATACGTGGTCCACAATAATAGTATCACCCACAGGAGTAGATACATAAACAGATGAAACTAAAGACTCACTGGTCATATCCAGAAAATGAGCGAAATACGAGGAAAAATATGAATAAGTGGAACCAGGGTCAAATAATACAGAAGCATCTCTGTGAAAAACTGACACAATACCTGTAATCACAGCATCTGAAGAAATGGCATCTGATCCGGCAGGGAGGGCATAGAAACGGGGCCTAGCCACCCCCTCTCGGGTGACCCCTAGCTGACTGGGCTCCACCCCGGGCTGGCTGAGCGGGTGGTGTAGGGGCTGGTGCTGATGACATAGACTGGCTCCTCTGTGAAGCTGGACCTCCCATTATACGGGGACACTCTCTCCTCATGTGACCAAACTCCCCACACTCATAACAACTCCCCGGTGCTAGTGCATGGGACTGAAGGGAGCCCCGAGATAACTGGTAAAAGGACCTGGCATAGATGAACCCTGACTCAATGGAGCACGGGATGAACTCTGCACTGGGATGGCACCGAGAGATGAATGTCCCTGTTGATAACTATGAGAACCCTGGCTAGATGATGCACCACGGTGACCTGGATGATCCGTATGTGTATGTCTGAAAGGACGGCCTTTACCGTGCTGGAACTGACCCCTAGAAGGAGCACCGCTAAATCCTCCCTATCCATGAGGCCTCTTGGCCTCCCTCTCAACCCTCTCCTGACTACAAACCATCTCAATCTGATGAGAAATGTCGACAACCTCATCAAAAGTAGCA